>CM037853.1:238137690-238155102 GCA_021234595.1 Delia radicum
TTATAACGAACATCATTTATAGCGAACTTTTTATGAGAATTTCCATACAAATTTTTACGCTTATAACGAACACATAAAAAATCAAGATTTCAAAATGAAAACTATACTGCAAATTTTAAAAACGTTAGCTATTTACTTGAAACTTCAATAAAAGATTAAAAAATGGTATGAAGAATTGTTTCAAAATTACATACAAAACTTTTCTAATCAAGAGAGTTTAATAAATTTTTTAAAAATGTTTACAACTCTTATAGCGAACTTCGCTTATAACGAACTAAATTGTCCGGTCCCTACGAGTTCGGCATAACCGTAATCCACTGTAATTATGTTTTTTTTTAGTACTTTAATAAAAAATATTAATAATCATTACAGAACAAATTCTTCCCTAACTACGTAAGCTCCATCTATCGAATATACAAAGAATATATCATAGATGTGGCATAACTTACAACATATGGGAAAACAGTGGAACATTAGAGTGAGGTAAGTTTCTAAAATAGAACTGTTGTGTTGTTGGAATTGTACTTCTGAGATTATGCATGAAAGAACAAAAACACCGTGTATTGAATAAAATTAGTTTTAATCACAACAAAACTCGACCTGACGATAGCTCAGAGGGCTAAAGCACTCTGTCTAACGTGTAGTGCGAGTGCATGTGGCATTAGAAATCAGTTTATCTATACCACGGTCAGTGATTGCACAGAAAATTTCATATAGACGCAATCGAACAAATAAAAACATAACAAATATTACATTATTCAAAAAAAAAAAACCGGGTCACTGACGAAGGTTCAATACCAGAAACTGCTCAGTCTGATTCAGAAAATTGAAAATTTGCAATGTAGTTATGATTTTTTGAAAATACACTCATTCTTCTCTACCACGCCTTTCACAAAAAACCTTAGTTTTTCATGTTTTTTTACAATAAGTTTTGAATCTCATTTATATTAAAATTATAAACTGTGCAATATGGTTTCAAATCAATTTTTTATGGCCGATTTAAAAAAAATATTTTCAGAAATTGCTAAATGTTAAAACATTTTCTTAGTGACAACACACCAAGCTATCTAGAAAATATAATATAAAAGATTTTACTTTGGTTTCCAATCCAAAGCGAAATTCCCAATTCGGGGTCAAATCTTTTACTTTGGCAGCATTTTATAGTTATAAGTTATAAAAATTGCCCCAAGGTATGCTATATTTTACAAAGATGATGTTAAAAGAATTCAAATGCCCCACTACAAAAGTATTTAGTAAAATATCAGTGATGCCACTTGCTCCATAATTTAAAAAAACGGGACATTATTAAAACATTTTGAAAAACTTGTTATTAGAGATGAACGTGAACGTGATTTTAAAATCACGTATTAAAAAAAAATTGTGACCGGCAACGTAAACATGATAGAAATAAACATTTATATATTTGCGAGTGTGAAAACAAGTAAATTTGACCTAAAATGTTATGTATTACTATATATAATTATGTTTTCCAGAACGGATGGTGCTAAAATATTAAAAAGAGCCACATTTAGAGTAACTGCTACTTGAAAAAATCGATCACTGCTGTTAGTTCTATGCAAGAGATATTCTTGTTCAAATTTATTTCTCAAAAGTTTTGTCATTCTGCAGATTATAACTTTTATATGGTGTTGAGTGTGTCACAAATTTAAATGCCTTAAAATATACTCTTATTTATCACCAACAAGTATTATTTTGTAATTTCTAACTTATAAAAGGGCCTTTGAAAACAACTTTGGTGATTTTTATATTAACAAATAGAAAAAGGTAAAAATACCTATGGACGACATAAAGAATAATTAAGGGCATCTGAGTTTAACAAATTCTTAAAAAATCTCTGTTTTCTTCAATAAACTATAATATAGTTTTGATAATGACAACTATGCTTATATGTATGTTACTTACCTTCTGGGCTTTGGCCTTACAATCTCATGATTGGCATTTGTAATACATAAAGGACTTAAGGCACCAGCTAAATGTTCCACACCAAGACCAGGATCCCAACTATGACGACCAGGCATATTCGAGTTTGATATATTATGTTGTTGATTTGAACTACTACCGGCTATTTGTAAACGTGTATTGCTTAAAGCACCACCATCCGTTGAGTTAACATTTGGTTTAATAATTGCAATACTGTTGCTACTGCAACTGCTGGCACTGTTATTATTGTTGTTGTTTGTACTTGTGGTGATTGTGCTTTTGGTAATTGTGGTTCTTGCGGCAGGTAATGGCACTTGTAGGTTTTTCGAGGGATAATTATTACTGTTATTGACCACATTTGTCGTTTGCATGGAATTTGTGTTATGAACTTTGTTTGTCAAGTTATTATTGCTGCTGCTACTGCTGCTATTGTTTAATGTTGTAGAATTTGTGCTAGCTTTGGATCGTAAAAGACCCTGTTGTGTAGCAGGGGAACTTAACGATTGATAGACCACCATTTAAAAAACAACATTTATTAAAACCACTAAAATTGAAAACAAAAAAAGAATAAATGAAAAAAAGAATGTCTTATTTGTTTAGTTTGAGGTCAAATTTTCTATTGTAAAAAAAAATTTACATTATCTAACGGTTTTTTTTATCACTATAAATATTTAGAAATTTGTGAAAAACATTTCAATTCATTTTATAATTCATTCATTTGTTTATAATATAAAACTAAGTGTCAAAGGTTTTGTTAACATGTCATTTTTAAGTTAAATTAATAACAAAATTCGCCTAATCTGGTTTTCTTAAACAATACAACTTTAATTTCCTAACCAACTTAATGAATTTCAATCTAAAAAACTAGTTTCTAAAGAATTTTAAAACAAATATCCATAAATTTCAAAACTATGTAGAAATGTTTAACAAAATACTTAATACTACGTTTCCATTGAACGTGTTTTGAAATAAAACATGTTTTATACATGTTTTGTAATAAATTTTTATTTTTATCAAAACACATGTTTTCCTCAAGACACGTAAGTGGAAACATAGTATAATCAAAAAACTTGTGTAAAAATAATCATTGAAAATAAGCACGGAATCTCTTTATGTTGCCATAAACTGTTCAAATTTATAACAAACGACTATTTTTATAGTTTACTACTTCAATATGTATCTCCCTGTAATATAAAATACATACAATGTTCCATGTTCATTACACGAGAACAACAAATTAAGTGGCATTCTAGTTACAATTATAGCAACCAGTAACCAAAGTCATCCAAAGCCATCATTGCATTGTTGGAGTGACTCAACATAATTAACGCTTTGTCAAAGCTACAATGATTTAACAAAACTGTGTGATATCAAAGACAATCAGCAGTGTGATTGCAGAAATGGACATCAATTGGCATTTAGTGTCTTAAACCTTATAAAATATGAATAAAAACTTAAAGACTCGTATGTGTTGGATGGACATTAGGGTTATGACTTTTTTCGCAAAAGTTTTACCTATCACCACGTGATGGGCAATATTATATTAACTCATTAATGGCATTTCATAGATCAGCTGGACCATGCGTCAATAAGAAATGTTTGCTATTTTTGTTTGCCTGAAAGCGCCCTCTAGTGGAAATACTGGTAACAGAAGTTGAAACTTTGATAGAATATAAATTCTAGATGATTGAATATATTTTAAAAATTATTGTTTTGTATAATTTTGTGAACAAATCTTTACTCAAAAATATATGAAATTTTTTTTTTTTAAGTTAGCCGATTTTTAAAATTTGTTGTAAAAAGTCGTGGTTTTTGACCATTTTTTAAAATTGCGATATGGTAACCCTGACGATATAATTTTTACAATTTTAGTAGTATTTTAATAAAAACCATGCGTTAGTTATGTTTTGAGCGAAAACAGAATACATTTTGGATTTGGGCTTAGTGTATTTGAAAAGTTTATCGCTCGATCGGTCAGATTTTCAAAACGATTTTCTAGTAGAGAAAACCATTTTCATATTTTTTTTATCAACATATGTAGCAATTAAAATATAAAAGGTGCGCCCCGGTAGGCTAGTTGGTAGCGTGCTGGCTTATCTGTGCGGGGGTCGTGGGTTCGATTCACACCAGAGGCACTGGTCTGTTTTCGCTACAACGCGCCGAAGGCCATAGTAGCTAGTGCTCGGTTAGGGTAATAGTATATAATTTGTAATTATATGATTATTAATTAATAAAAAAAAAAATAAAAAAAAAATATGAAAGATTGGAATTTTTTATATTTTTAAATAATTTTTAAAAAAGTTCTATTAAAAAAGGTCTAAAATTGATTTTTTTAAATAATTATTTGGAAACTTTCTATAGCAATTTTTTACCATTTCTTAATTCGCGATTGTAGTCGAGATGTTGAATAATTTTAAGTTTTTAAATCCCTTACTTATATTTTTCCATTAAGAAAATATAGACGTTTAAAAGTACTGGGCCGAAAAAGGAACACTGTGCCAAAAATAATTTAATAATAAAAATTGCTTTTTTTTTGCTCATTTTAAAACAAAAACTTCACGTTTTTATCACTAGAGTTGCATTTGTGGACCAAAATTGTAGCACAAAATAAAATACTGTGCACTCTGTTCTTCAAAATGTAATGCATTACCTTACAATTTTCGAAAAATATTAACTTATAATAAAAATTAATCAAAAAAATGTATCCGAACTTCAAAAAGGTTTATGCGAAACTTTTATAAGAACAGCGAAAAACTAATATTATGTATCTTTAAATTTTTTTATGGACTTTACGGACAGGCTAGGAAAAATTTGATATTTGCAAACAAGTCAAAAGTTATAAGCCTTTGTATTATTTAAAGAAATAAAACTTAGTAGCCGACAGAGCAACCAAGAAATACTTTAAATGTTGAACATTTTTTAAGACAACGAAACAGAAACGTGGGGAAAAATTATATGGGGCAGTAATTTAAAAACAATTACGATTTTGAGTTAGATAACAGAAAATTTTTAATTTTAAATTCTATTAGCCTCATTCAGTTCATACATGAGACTAAATAATTGAATGGACTAATTAATTGATGATTTCATTACAATTTCATTGATATCAATTGTAATGAAATTATTTCCATTATCATTTTTTAATTAATAGTAATGCTTTTCATTGATTTGATTGCATTGATTAAAGGTAATGATTTTAAATTTCATTTCCATTAGTAATGAATCAATTAAAGGAAGCAAATTGCTTTAATTAAAAACGTACGTGAAAATAAAAATTTAATTACTCCGATAATAGAATGGAACATTGGTCCAAAATGGAACAATATGGAATGAAACAGGGAACGATTGGAATCGGAACACTGTACACATTTGTGTTGTCGGAAACGACGGCTTCTGTTAAGGTTTGCAAAAATGTTGTCCGTTTTGCGATATCTTGCTTAGTTTTAGAGATACAAGCCATTTGACAAAATGGCGATATTTTAAAATGTCCAGTATCTCAAAAACTAAGCGAGATAGAGCAAAACGGTCAACATTTTTGCTCCGTTGACGTAAAAATATTCTCTTATAATATAAATAGGCTAGGTCCGAGAGAGATCCCTAGTGATCAATTTTTTAGAAAACAGCCACAGGGTGATTTCATTATTTTACTTATTTACGTGATAATACAAACATAAACATATGTTATCTTATAGTAGAAAGCTAGTTACGCGTTCCATTTCGTTTCCCGTATTCAGTGTTACAATTTACACTCCATTTTTTTTTTGTAAACAAATGCTTTTTTTGCTCAATTGTAATTAGTTTTTCAGGCATTAGTGTGATTTCATTAGCATTAGTAGAACAAATGCTAATGCCAAAAAAATTTCATTACAATTAAATGGTAATGAATTTTTTTGGCATTGGCATTAGTTAACTAATGCTAATGAAATTCCAATGCTAATGAAAAAATTACAAGTATGATTCAGTTACTAATATTCACCCTCCTCCCTAATTCTACTTGACTACGTCCTTTTAAAGAAACATCTATTGAATCTACGGAATATGTAACATTATTAAAGAAAATAGACAGTTTTTTCACGTAAAAGACATGTTGTAGGCGCCTTAAATTACAACACATCATTGCAATCGTATGTTGTACAATAAAAAAGAATAGATTAAATAGCAAAGTATGTGTCTTAAGTCATTCGTTTGTTCACTTATAAATATAAGCTAGAAATGTAAGCAACTAAGACAAAAACAAAAAATGCGTTTAAAAAAAAATTCTCTTTTAGAATACATAAGCTAAATATTACTTTGAATTTCCTTACTACAATAGTTAAGTTAACAAGCCCCTATTTCACTTTTTTAATTTATTGATTATTTTTATTTTTTGTTAAACTGTTTTTCATGTTATAAATCTTATGACACGTAATAAATTGTATTCCAACAGCTACTAACTAACTATAATCAAAAGTAAGTAGTTAAATTTCTATTTTTCTTTCTATAACTTTGAGAAACAGGAAGTTTTGTAGGAATTCAAAGGCGTTGTTGTTAGTGTCAGTCAAAATATTAAGATCGTTACAATTGAGTCACAATAAGCGAGAAGTAAAAAAATTCAAAAATGATTTATTTAACATACCAACTATATTTTCTTTTTCTTTCTATGCCAACATTTCATTAAATTATACTGCAAGCAGTATAACACTCAGGTATACACATGAAGTTATTTTATATAGATCATAAATCATAAAGAAATGTAAAACGAGTAGCTGGCATTTATCACAACACAAGTTTATGCTTAAGGTTCGAGAGAACAAAAAATTGTTGAGTTTGCTTTCTAAACACAATTAGAAAAACAACATTTAATTCAATTACACTTTTGTATGACTATTCATGTATTAAAACCTGGCTAACAAGCAATTGGTAGCACAATTTATAAATAAATTTGATCTGTTCAAACAGCAGGAAACTATTGAATGTATTTTCTAATCTTGATTCTTATTTAATGAGAGGTATGCGTATCATTATTATAAGTATGAGATTTCAAAATGTGACTCATGCAACTAGAGGGTTATAAATGATATATCTTTCATTTTCTTAAGCAGGTAGACAAAAAGAAATATTTTGTCTGAAATATTTCGTTAATAGAGCATTAATTAACTTAAAGTTTATAATACTACAGCTATTATTCATACATTTTTGTAATACGTCAATTGGACTATAATCAGCATAACTTTCTTTTTTATAAATTATTTTTTTTAATAAAAACCAAGGACCCTAAAGGGCTATTTCTGGGATTAAAGTAAATTTTCGATTGTAATTACGACCTAAAGTATTTCGGTTTAATTCCGGAAAATTTTAGGGCATAACTGCGAACCCTGAAATTGTTTTACATTTTTTTTTTTTTTTTTTTGCAAATTGGCCTTCTGCAATATTAATTAAAAACTGCTACTGAATACTGCATGGATTTTTTTTTATAATTAGTAATATTCGCGGCGTTACAATAGATAGCTCCATGTTTTTATTTTAAATTAATCAACATGAGTAGATATATTACTTTTATTAATATAAGAACTACCGATTCAATAATATTAATTGTTAAAATGCCTCCAACAACGAAAATTGCTAATTCAATTAGAAAAAGATAGCTCTTTAATTGAATTAGTTTTCAAGGAAATAATAACTCTTTTGATTAAAAAGTGATCAATATCATATACCTTCCCAAAAAACAAAAAATTATTAATAAATTAAATTATTAATTCACTTTTTGTTCCGAGCCAAGTGACCGTAATCTTCTATTTGGCGTATTTTATGCTTGATACATCGAATCAAGCTTTGAACGATATTCATGTCAATTTTTTTACACTCCTATTAATTTTTTACTTCAATTCTTCAGTGCATTTGGCTTACCAACTATTTTTATACACATTTTGGCATAAAAGGCCCTAAAGTCCTCAATTAGACGTGCTTTTGGGATTTCTGGACGATTTGCGTATTTCGGTACAAAAGATATGTTTTTTGCATTAAGTCATTCTAACGTCTTTTTGGCATAATGAGAGCTTGCTAAATCTGGCCAACATAATATATCATATTTAGAGTGTCTATTTCTGATAAATTTTTACAGTTTTACTAAAACATTTATTAATGTAAACATTCGCGTTTATAGCCATAGCTTTTTAATCCTGAATGTAAAGTTGTGATATACCTTTTGCCAAAATAGCTTCCCACACTAGTACTTTTGGTTCAAACTTCGCTTTGGTCGAATACCGTACCTTGACGGAAATTTTTTTAAGTCATCAGAATAAAATCCCGAATTAATACTTCCGTTGTTCCGTTTGAACATTTTTATCGCGAAGTTTTTTCTCAGGTGAATGCATTTTGTTGGAATGTCTGTCAATTGTTTTTTTCGCTATATTTGGGTACTGCCTTCCTGTGGTAGTGTTTCACGTTTATTTTGAGTATGTGTGCGAATTGTTTATTTGGAGTTATCTCAGTGTGTCTACAGTTTGAGGTATACCAAGTTGATGTCTGCTGAGCAATCACGGGATACGATCATCACAGAATTATATATAAGTGACGAAAATTTTTTGAAAATGTATGTCGTTTAAGTCTGACATTCACAATCATATTTGAAATTGACTAACACATTGGGTGAACTGAGTTTCTTAGGAAACTGCAACTCCGACTCAAAAAGCATTTAAACAATAATCCTAATAGTAATAACACGATAGGGTGATTGCCTTTTTCTACGATCGAATTTGGTACGCATTTGAGAAGTGGAAGTTTGCTAGGCCAATAACCTCTTAAAATATTCCAATATTCAGAAAAATTTAGTTCTACAAAGAAAATCTGTTCCGTAATATTCAGAGTAATAAAATAATTTTGAAAGAAATTTAAAATTTATAATATAAATTTTAAATAAAAAATAGAATTAAAATATTTTTAAACATTTTAACAATTTTAATGGTAATGCCCAAGTATGATGCAAATTTCTTTGAAGTTAAATAATAAATTTACAAATACTCGTTTTAAGGGCCTAATTATCAAGGTAAAACTTGTGTATACCTATTTTTTTCTTTTCACACAACAACTAGTCAATGAACATTTTAAATCTTGTATATTTTGTATAAATTTGGTTAGAAAAATAATAGTATCATTAGCATGGTGTTAAACAACATCAAAAATCTATAAGCAATTAATCATCATTTAATATGATTATTAAGAAGAAAAAACCGGCTTAACATGATGATAGAAATAAGCCTACCACATAAATAATAAATATATGGAAAATATTTACAAGTAAACAAACAATATTTGGAGACATTTTTTTATCATCAGGTTTTTGACACTAATAATAAAATATCTGTTAAATATACATTTTCAATATGGTTCTACACAGCCTTGTTGAAAATAACACATTTTAAGGCAAACATAAGTTATTTAATATAAAAATTGTTTTCCATCTTTTACCAGGGACCGAAAATAACAGTTATTTTCAAATTTTTAAACAAAAAAGGAACTAGAAGTAAATGTCAAAAAACTGTTTCAAGTATACCATTTTGATCCTTATGAACTAGTCTATAATAAAATGCATTGCTTTTTAAAATTTTCATTTTTATTTTTTTTAGCAAAAATAAAAGTTATTTTTGATTTTTATTTTTTGAGCAAAAATAATAATTATTTTTTGATTTTTATTTTTTCGAGCAAAAATAAAAGTTATTTTTTGATTTTTATTTTTTCGAGCAAAAATAAAAGTTATTTTTGATTTTTATTTTTTCGGGCAAAAATAAAAGTTATTTTTTGATTTTTATTTTTTCGAGCCAAAATAAAAGTTATATTTGATTTTTATTTTTTCGAGCAAAAATAAATGTTATTTTTTGATTTTTATTTTTTTTTTGTCTTGTAGTTAGATACTTAAAAAATGTATAATAATATATATTAATACAGTTATCACAAAAAATAACATTGCAAAATATTTGCTGTATATCTATCACCATAAAATAACTTTTACTTTTGCTCGAAAAAATAAAAATCAAAAATAACTTTTATTTTTGCCCGAAAAAATAAAAATCAAAAAATAACTTTTATTTTTGCCCGAAAAAATAAAAATCAAAAAATAACTTTTATTTTTGCTCGAAAAAATAAAAATCAAAAAATAACTGTTATCATCTGACTTTTATGAAAAAAGGAATAATTATTACGGTCCCTGTCTTTTACTATAGAAATTGTGATATCATTTCAGCATCCTAACTTTAAATACAAACTACACCAGTACGGGTAGTGTATAAATGCAACCTTAAACATGGAATAAGTTTAGTTTTTTTTTTTTTTTTAAACCAGCCTCAAGCATAAATTCTTTATGATTTGTTCCTTTTAAATAACATCACTGCTTTTTGTTCTTCACAGTATATGTTAAAAGTTCAATAACCACCCAGGAAAAAATTACACATTGCAAAAGAAGGTGATGCCCACACTTGCTTACATATCTCATTGCCAAATTTAGTAACTGCAATACCAACTCATTCCAACGATAGAGTCAAAAAAGCAAGTAGTATTGTAATCAATTCTTTAAATTTAAACCAGAAAGCATGAACTCAATAACAAAGTAATTATTTACTTAAAAGAAAATAACAATGTTATTAACTTATATGTATAACTTTTTGTACTCAAGAAGTAATCATATACTTTTTCTTAATAAAAGGACGTTATTGGAAGTAGTTCCTAATTTTGAAAGAAGAAGTTATACAATTTTAAAGAATTTATCTCATTAAAACAAATTTTTATTTGCAGGAAAATAATACTGAAAACAGAAATTGCATGTTGCATAAATTTTGTTATACTGTGGTTAGGTATAAATTAGGGAAGCGAACGTGAGCAGAAAATTGTGAGTGGAAGTTGAAATTACTGACGTTATCGTGAGTGAGTGTAAAAAAAAATTTTCGAGGGTGATTGAGCGTGAGTCATATTTTTGTTTTTCAATTTTGAATTGTTCTTTTTTTTTGAAAAGTTTATATTTTCGTGGTTTATAGCTCCAAAATTATGACAAACCCATGTTATCATAACAATTCGATGTTTCACTTTTTAGGATTTTATTTCCGTATGAGTTTTGATCGTTATATTTGAGTGACCTGGGAGAATCACGTGTGAGTAAGTACTTCATAGTTTTACAATGGAACTATTTCTTTATTAAAAAATGTATGTAGTTCTTAAAAATATAAAGTAAATGGTTCTTCGGTAAAAAAAATAATCAATTCTAAAGAATCAATTATTTTAGTCTCACGCCCTGTTAAAAGAATCGAGTAGGTAATCTAGTAAGGAATGCGTTCTGCCCAAAATGCTTGATTACAAACCCGCTTACCTTTTTGGAAATTTTTTGCTGGGCAGTTGAATATTTAACCTGACTCTAAAATCATCTAAAATTAAAGTCCTCCTAAAATGTTTATATATTCAATAATTCAAAATTGTGGTAGTTATGTTAATTTGCTGTTATTAAATTATAATAATAAATATATAAATATGTTTGCATGTATAAATATACGACCATTGGTTTTTTGATTAAAGAAATTTATGATTCAAAATAAAATGGGGAATATGATATTAAAAAATATTTTAAGAATTTGAGAGTTTGTTTTTTTTACATGTAACAGTTTGAAGGCATAAACAACCCGTCATTCTTTTTTGTTGATGTTTTTATATTCTCATTACAAACAAAACTGGAAAAAAAATTCTCTCCAAATAATTGTAGTTTTTTGTTTTGACTCAAGAACAGCTGCAAATAATTGTGTACGTTTCTTAAGTCTTTTGTTTTTGCAAACGTATTTTGCCACTGCTTTTAGCTTCAAAGATTGTTTAATTTTTTTTTCCTTTAAGATTGTAATTAAGAGACCCTCATTTTTTGGCAACTTTAAAAATGTTAAAGTGTAGTAACTCGCTAAGAATGGTGTTAAACAAACAAAATAATTTTGTATGATAGAATAAAAAAAAATATATACAACAATTAGATAAACTCTGATCTCACAGTTAACACTTATGTCAAAACTTTAAAATTTATGGTTTTATAAATGTAAAAAGAATTTTGTACAGTGAAATATATATTGGATGGACAGCAAATGGTTAGAATTTTTAGAATACAATTTTTTCCTAAAGTCAAATATTAAACAAATTCAATGTTATAAATTATACTGTTTTTATTAAAAAAAAACAGCAGCCAAACAAAACAGTATTATATGTATAGTAAGTGATAAACTGCCAATCAACATGAAATTATGGCCTGTTTTGTTATAATTTTGTTTTTGTTTGTGCAACGAAATACAACAATATTTTTGCATTATCTGCAATGGTGCAAAAAGATTAATGCAATTTTAATAGTTCAACTTAACTTACATGTTGATGTCATTGTACTTTAAATCAGCTAAGAAATTATACATGCATAAACTTGATTTTTATAATCAATTCAAACAACAGGTGGCATTTATTTATGATCAAGCGTTGTAAAACACTATGCATCAAATTTCATTTTTTTCTCATACATAGATTTTGATTTGTTCGACAAACTAGAGACAATATGTAGTTAAATTGTGTTTTTAGCTGTTAAAGTTTAAAAAAAGTTATGAGTAAAAATTTGCAGGTGCCCCTAAATGTTTCATGCAAATTAGTGTATTT
This sequence comes from Delia radicum, assembly GCA_021234595.1. Classification (NCBI taxonomy): domain Eukaryota; kingdom Metazoa; phylum Arthropoda; class Insecta; order Diptera; family Anthomyiidae; genus Delia; species Delia radicum. The sequence goes on from CM037853.1 coordinate 238,150,270, forward strand.
CATTATACAAATTCATCTCTAGGAGTTTGGTGAATAAAATATTTTTTTAAAAGTTCGCTACATCTATTTGGATTATTATTATATAGCTTATATAGTTATATATGGAGAAAGATTTGAAGACATCTAATAATATCAAGTACTATATAAAAAATTATCTCAATAAAAATGATCAGATGCATTTGTATATAATGATATTAGCTATAATGTGACTTCATTCAAAGTCAGATATGATTTAATCATATTATATATGACTAGATATAACTACTTTTATCCGGGGTGCTATCCAGTCAGAAATTACCAACGGCTCAAAAGTCTGACCACTGGTAAAGCATAAAAAAAAATTATACATGAACTTTTTTTAATTCTATTTTGGAAAACAAATTTTTAGACCACCTTTTTAATGGCTTTAGAATAATTTGGCCAACGCTGGAAATTTTGTTTCCCCAGTGCTTGCCCGACACATTTTAAACAGACGGAACTTTGGTCTAATGATGTTATCGTTTTGGGCTTGGGAAATCACTTGTTAACAGCAATTCCACCACTTTCTAAAGTGCCTTGCTAGCGGTGGTCCGTATATTTTGCGATTTAATTTAAGGATTAAAATTATTAAAGAACACTTGTTAACAGCAATTCCACCACTTTCTAAAGTGCCTTGCTAGCGGTGGTCCGTATATTTTACGATTTAATTTAAGGATTAAAATTATTAAAGAACATTTTTGAAGTTTTTGATCCGGGAAATATAATAAATATTTTTTTTTTTCATTTGATTTCAATATTTGATTCATATGAGTACAAGTATATGAATACTTGTTTGAAAACTTAAACTTTAAGTCCTTTTAAAAGGAATTTTAAGAAATTCATCTTAAGGAAAAGGTAATTTTGACGTGATGGCTAAAAATTTAAAAAACTCTATATGGTTTCTGTTTTCACTTATATATTACTTGTCCATGTCTTAAACTACTGTCGCACGGTGTAATTAATATTGCATTTAAAAGAAACTTGTGGGATATGAAAGTGTTAGTAAATTAGGTTATAATAAGTTATGGTTATCTATTTATGTAGTTCTTGTTCTAAAATTAACAAATTATAAATATTCATTAATATTAACCCAATTAAAATCTAAATAACATTTTAATATACTGTTTTATATGAAAATTATTTTTAAAGCTTTTTGAAATGCACTGAAAGACAGAAAAACAATAAAAAAGTGAATGTCCCTAAAAGCCCTTCTCTAGAAACTGCAAAAATATTTTAAAGAAAAAATTCAACCTAATTAATTGTCATGGCTTGCAATTCTCTAACTTTTTAATGGCAAAATTAGGTAGTGAAACTGTCAAATTTTCAAAGTAAACTGACAACTTAACTAAAGAATGTTGCCGTTAAAAAATTAAGTAAGTATCATAAAAATGTTAAAATCAGCCATGACACATTAAAGCAAAGAAAGCTTTAGATTTTTTTATCGTTATCATTAGGGCAAGGAATTCATGCAAATGCATGCTTTAATCCAAATCTGATGTGAACCAAATATTTATCTGGAATTATCAAATAAAGAACAAATTGGTTTTGTAATTGCATATTTTCAAAAATTTTTACAAAAATACATATTTTAGTATATCGCACACCAGTTCAAAAGTGACTCAACTCAAAATTTGAATTTTTCGGGATTTATATGCTTAAACTATGTAGAATATACTGTGTTTATTTATAAAAAAAATATCAGCGTATTTGTTGTGTTAACTGTTGCTAAAAAACAGTTATGTCTTTCTTTATGTTTCAATTGGTATGAAGTTGCAAATATTTTTTTCGATTTCTGAAAAATGAAAAATTTGAGTTGAGCCACTTTTGTACAAGGTGTGCGATATGTTGACTTTTAACTCATATTTTGTGCCTTTGCAATGCATATTTGATGTTTCTGTGCATATTTTTTTAATTAATTTGTTGTATTTTTTTTTTTTTTATTTTGATTTAAGTAAAATTATTTTAACGTATAAAAAATCTACCGACCCGAAGAAATGCGTTAGATTCTGGTTCTATTATAATAATAATGACCTCATTCACATTCTTTTTATTATAATATATTATATTTTATATATATATTTTATATATATTTTATAAAGTGTGTGATTTGCAAAAAATGCTGTTACGTTTTTAGCCGCATTTTATAAGCACATATTATTGTTTTTTAAGTAAATGAAATTTCTTGCCATATTTATCATACATTTAAATTACATAAAATCGGCTTAAAATATTCATATTAATGAGTTATTTGTATATAAGCGCCTTTATTTAATAAAAAAAAAAAACATAAAACTCTTAAGAATTTGTTTCAGACAATATGGATACATTAACTTATAAAATTATTAACGTTATACTGCGTTACCACTTACGTGTTTGAGCAAAACATTGTTTGGTGAAAAAAATTTATGGGAGACATGTACAAAAACATGTTTAGTTTAATAACCGCCCAAAACACGTTTAGTGGAAACGTAGCATTATTTTTAAAATAAAGGCAATTTAGAGTACAAACATAAAACAAATATTTTCAAAACCTATTTCTTTAAAACATTAATACAAATTGTAACGGTTTTAATGGTTATACCCCGACTTACCTTACCTTATTCTTTTATGCCAATAAAATAAAAATAACCAGAGCTGCGACTTTCATGCACTAAAATATCGAAAGTATGCAGTAAAAATGTAAAATATGCACTTACAAAGAAGTATGCACTAAAACATAAAATATGCGCTAAAACTTCAAAAGTATGCACTAAATCAACAAAAAAATGCCCTTTTAAAATTTCAAATGCTTAAAATATTATTTATGACTCGGAGCGTTTGTTTTAAATTTAAATCCAATTTAATGTCTAAAATATGACATATGATGATTCTTTTTTCTGTTAAGGATTTCAAATTCTTACCTTTTTTTATTTTTAATTAAATCTAAATTTTATTTCTAACAAAATATACACTTAAATGCAAATATGCGATAAAAACCCTAAAAAATGCAAAAAGTATGCACTTAAAGGCAAACTATGCAAAAAAATGTATTTTTAACAAAATGAAAAAATATGCAACAGCAATCGATGCAATTTTTTGCAAATTCTCTGATTGGGAAAGTATTTGATCAAAATAGATTTTGAGCTACTGACTGCAAATATGCCTTTGCATAAAAGTCGCTGCCCTGAAAATAACTGTTAAACATTCAGGCACGTAGATTAACAAACATACGTTTTATATAACTAAAAACATACTCCTTTAGGATAACAGCTTGTTTGGTCATTTAGACCGAAAATCAACAACAAAAGCAAAATAAATATTTTCGCATACCAAACATAATTTACAAGTTTTTTAAAAAATCTTTTTTCTTGTTCATATTGAGTATCACTTGTTGCCACAACTATTCTGATATAGCTGGTGTTGGTAAGCGATATAGTTTTTTGTGTAGAGAAGGAATGTACATAAGATCATTAAGGTGATTCATATTTACAGTCAACTAAAATTTCTGGCTATAAAACTGGCCATACACTGATAATAATCTATGCATAAAAGTACAAATAAATGTCAAAATAACCAAAATTTTGTAAAATAAACGAATATTTGTTGTTTTGACATTTTTTTCGTATTTTTAGCATGGATTAATGTATTGGTTCTTTAAATAGAGAAGTTTTAAATTTAATTTCAGGATTATGAAAAAAAACAAAAATGTTTATTTTTGTTTTAACGAATGATTACATTTCAATAAAATACTAAATATTTTGAGAATAAAATTGCTTAATTTTTTCATACACTCATAAGCACAAATATACGAAAAATAACGAATACTTTAGTAAAAAAAAACTAAATTTCGTTTGTTTTACAAAAGTTTTTTGTTATTTTGAAATTTTTTCCTTTTTTTTTGCATGGATTATTATCATTGTAAGATTCGCAAATATTCCATATTCCAAAATAAAGTAGTATACAATTTCCTCCTTATAAAATCAGGGCGAGCCTAATAAAAACATTTTTATGCTCAGCAGGAATATTAAAAAACAAACTCAAATTTTTTATGCATTAGTGCGGTAGCATTTAATGTTTATGACTTTTCAAAACTTATACAAAGTTTTGCTAAAATTATTACAATCATATTTTAGCTGCTGAGATTTTAGTAGCACATTGCATAATTACACTCAAAGTAGTCTGTTGTTTAAATTAACTGAAAATGTAATTTACATAAAGATAAATCACTTAAAATCCGGTCTATGTACTTTCATTTAATCAAATGCATATTTGTTAGTTATTTTTAAATATTGTTTAAATAACAAACAAATTCATAAGAAAAAAGGAATAGTAAGTAGTAAGTAAAAATAAATGTTCAAATTTTTAATACAGATCAGTAAAAATAAAAGTTATGTTCAGCTATTTGAAATTATTTTTAGTTTTGTTTTTGTTTGTTTTTTTTTTACAAAATGTATATGAAAAATAAATTCAAAAATACGAATTTTTTGAATATATTTTTTTTTAATTTATAATAATTGTAACGGAAACCATAAACGACAATATTCCATAAAATATTGCATGAAATATTGCATGAAACTTTAAATAAATTCAAATAATAAATGGAACTAAAAAAATCTGTAAATGGTAGTAAATTATTTTGAACAAATGTTAAAAAGTTGAATAAAATATTTATTTGAAAAATAAAAGCATGTTCCTTCATTTTTACTCAACTGAAAACTTTTTTTTTTGTTAAACTACAAACAGTAAACTACATAATATTCTGAGTGTACATGGGTTTGAAGTTATAATGGAAATCATACATTAATGAGGACAGGAAAAAAAATATGCCTTTCAATA
>CM037853.1:238155202-238237840 GCA_021234595.1 Delia radicum
GTAATAAACCTAAAATACCAGCTGCCACCAAAGAGGTGATGTGACGATCATCTTTTTTACACAATTCATTCGCAAAACCACACATTGGCTCATCAAAAGGGCGATCAGCTCCCGATGGCCAGTCCACACGCATAGAACCATTGATAAGTTTGTATTCCTAAAAATATAAAAAAATCGTATTAATGTAAAGTTTGCGATTAGTCAAACACAATGTTATTATTTAGTATTAGTTGTAAGGAATTAATTATGAATTTCTTAACATTTAAAAAAAAAAAAAAAATAAAAAGAACAAAAAATGACGACTCACTCACTGGAATATCAGATCCTTGTTGAAAATGTGCCACAGGTACCATATGAAAATTACATGACAAATTTCCATATGAATACTTAAAAGGTTTATAAGCTAATACGGAAAAATTTCCTTCAGAATCCCCATTATTATCAATCTTTATAGTGGCGCCAGTCACACCTGTATATTTCAAAATAAATATTAAATAAAAGTTAAAGTTATTAAAGCTTTAATTTAGAATTTAGTTTAAAAACAAAAACTTACTTTTATATGTACCATTTTTAATGATAGTCTGAATAATTTTACTACCATTTCGGGCTATTTCATAAACTTCTTCATCCGTTAATGTTTGAGTTTTTGATGCATTACGCAACAGTTCGTCCAAGGCCCAAGCATATAACTTGGCTGAATCATAGAGGTAGGAGGCATATATAGAAACAAACTAGTATATGCAAATATTGCCAAGATATAAATCATCATTGTCATCAACAACAAGAATGTCATTCAATAGAATTACAAAATAAAGTGTACATGAAATAGGAGGAGAAAACAAAAAAAAAATAATAATTCCATGTTAAACAACTATAGTTACAGCGAAAAACAAAGTGAAACATATAAATTTTCTATGGCGTTATTCTTAGTTTTCAAGATGGTGTTATTATTTACACACCTTAGAAACAAAATTTGAAATTTGGGGTGAAGAAAAAAAAGTTTCAGTATAAACTGAATGTACGAATATTTTTTTAAATCCTTTTTAAAGAATGTATTTCATAGGGTATGATCTAACTTTCTTTCAATGAATTTGACGAATTTCAAAAAAAAAAAAAAATGGTTTTGGAGTAAAGTAGAAAAATATCAAAATTTTGCTTTGACGAACTTCAAAAATTTGAGGTAAACTATTATCAAAATTGTTTTTTTGTATACCACAAATAACCTTTTGTGTATATATTAGCCGATGTTTATGCATGCTAAATCCATTCCCGCTAATCATTTATCTTTAACGGCGCAAAAATTATGGCGGTTTTAAGTTTCAAACAAATTCAAAATATTAAAATTAAAGTTTTTGCTTGAATTCAATTAAAGCTACGCCAATTTTTAGATCTCATGGTATTTATCACATTTCATAATATATAAACCACCAACAATTATAAAAATACACTAAACTTTTTTTTGTCATACTTATATTAAAACTTAAAAAGAAAACCGCGTATTTTTTGGAAAACACTAATTTTTTGACGTTTTAATGATATTTAGTTGGATTTAGTGTTACTTGTTTGCAGGAAATCATATTAAATATTTATTTAATATTTATTGATTTATTAAATATTAAGTACATATATACTTTTAAATTCTCAAAATTAAAAAATTTATATAGGATGCTTTTTGAAATTATGAAAATTTTGTTTGCTCCATAACATTTTAAGTCCATACAATTTTTTGATGCCTTTTCGATTTTATTAAATCTGATATTGTCAAGTAACTCGTGCTTTTAGGCATTCATTTCATTATGTTTACATACTTATTATTCCATAATGGGATAGGATTTAAATTAAGTGTTATATCATAGAAATTGCAATATTCTAAATACATTAAATAAATTTTTCGATATTCTATTTAGACCCGATTACTGAATGTCTAGTTAAAATTAAACAAACAATTCAATTGAAAATGTATATGGAAAACAACAAAAAAAAAAAAATGTGTCCGTTAAAGTTAGTAGCTAACGGGACATAGTGAAAATGAGGCTTAAAATCTTTTTTTTTTATGTATTAGTCCCAAGAACATTTTTTTGTTGAAAAAAATCCGATATTTTTCAAGAAATCTAAATTGTTTTGCAGTTCTAAAGCCCCGCATAAATAAAAAATGATTTTTAATAAATACACTCTGAAAAAAAAAATATAAATGGTGGCAATATACTTTTGTTTGGAAAACATTTCTATTTTCAATGTTTCTATTATAACATGTATGCTTGAAATATAGTTATGGTTGCCTGAAAACATATAAATGTTTGAAATTCACTTTTTTTCAATTTTAAAAAAATCTACGAGGTTGTATGAGCTGTTAAACGCAAAGTAAATGACGAAACTTGCTCAAAATTTGACAGTAGTCTATTAATAGGTGGTACTTGTAGGGAGCAGTGTTGCATTTCATATAACTACGAGGGAAGTTCGAAAAGTCACGGACTTATTGATCCGCCCTCGTCTGAAGCTCATTAAAATATTTTATTTGATACAACGTTTTGGCGGACTGATACAGAGCTTTAGTTGTCATAAAACGAAATGTGTTTGGAAAAAACTACCGCTGTACCTGGTAGCAATGAAAATAATCAAAAGTTTTAAAAAGTTCATAAAATTTTTAAAATGCCATTTTGACTCAGAGGTGCTATTTAAAAAAATCTCATTTCAAGCAATACTATAGCCGATTTAAAATATAATTGTAATGTCAGACGCAAAAAACAATAATTTTCAAAAAATTTCCGCCGATTATTTATAAGTTCGTATCTCATTATTGGTGCGCGAACATGAACTTGGTCTACCTCAAAAACTGTATAAAGTTACACCGTTTTTCAAATACTGTTCTCAAAATCCAATTCCAGTAAACGGCGCAAAAACCCTATGAAAAAACTGCGAAAGTTTAAAAATCGGAAAATTTTGTTTTCACTTGTAAACCACCATACAAATTTTCACCAAGTAGCCATATGGAAATTCCCAATTTTAGTGAGTGTATGGGAGATACACAAGTTTCAAAAAAATATTTTTAATTTTCGACTTTTAAATGACCATCAATTCTTTCCTTGAAGACGTTTTAACGTGATACTTTGCAAGTCATAGCTTATAAGTATATTTAACCTAACCCTGCCCCTTATTTCTCTCAATTCATCTTGAGAAATAAGTGGCAGCTAAAGTCAGTTTCATCTGAAGTCGAACATTTTTGAAGTAGGTTGCTAGTTTTCTCATGTTTAAGGTTGATTAACAGTTTTTTGGTTTTTTTTACTTGTGTTTGAAAATTGTTAAAAATTCGTACATTTAATTAAATAATTCCCACATTGTCCCATTTCCCACTTTCCCACTTTAGCCCATATATGTAGTTTTTATGGAAATTATTAACAATAGAAGATTCTCCCTTAAAATTTACATAGATAGTACTTGTGTATTTTTATACTTTTCGTCTATTGTCTACCATTTTTATCGAGAAATTTATGACCATAAAACAATTACTACATACTACAAAATTCTAGATGAAACTTCTCTTGAAATTCAATCCAAATGTTACAAATTCGTTAAATGTGTATTGTTTCATTTTAATTTGTATAATTGTAAATCGTACATCAAAAGGTTAAGTGCCCAGACCCGATAAATTGCGATTTTAATTTAGATTAAACAAATCTTAAACATATAATGTTGATTGTTAAACTTACCTTAACAAAATTACTATTTTGAAATATTTGTGGCATATTAAAATTAAACGGTTGCTTTAAGTTGTACTCTCTTACTTTGGCTGTAAAATCTTCATAACTGTCTGTGGGTGGGGTGGATGCCACCACCAATAGACTTCTGGCACGTTGTATTAAATTATCAGTTTCACCACAACTTTTCATATGTTCAATGTGTTCCGGTTTACGTAAATATTTTTCGGCTTCTCTAATGTGAAGTGATGTTTGTATGACTAAATTACACGCAATATAATTTTCTTAAGACTTGCGCAAGCAAATCAAGTAATCTTGATAGCATAAGGTATACCAAAACAACTTAGAGCTGACAGCTCAGAAGTAAGGGCTCTCCCAAGATACTAAACTATAGGAAACTCTTTTAAGACCTCAACGGTTATTTGGATTCTTTAACGTTCTCCAATCAAAATTACTTGCTTATGATTGCACAAATAATAATAAAAAATGAGAAATACTTACTTTGGTGTATAGGTCATCATATCCACAAATATGACCATGTATTCACCTTTGGAAAATAGATTCGCTGTATCCATTGAAACCATAAAATCCACTAAAGCATTAGCAGTACCCAAAAATACATAGATACGAGTACGATTCATGGTATTTTGTACAATCTTTTAAAGAAAGTTTAAAAGTGAAACACTGAACACTTAATATATTAAAATTTTTCTTAAATATCTCTTACCTGATACCAAAATCCTGTACGACAACAGGCTAACATTTCTTCACAACATTTAGCCATATTATCAATAAACGATTCTTTATGATTTATAGTCATATTCTTTCTTTGGGCTTCTTGTTTTAATAAGTCGGCTACCATAGACCAACTTTCATCATGTAATATGGTAAATTTTTTCCAACCATAATAACGCAATAGCGATATTACTGATTTAATTACCTTAAATTAAAGATTTTTTTTTATAAGCAGGCCTTTAATGAAATTTTTTACACAATTTGAAAAATACCTGCGTATCTGGAGGTTCTGTTCTTGCAAATGTGGGTATAGAAGATGCTCGATTTTCAGGACATTTCTGTGAATTAAGAACAAAGTTAAATTTTGATTAAACAAACTCTTATAACAACATATTTATGTGCCTAGGCAAACTAATATACTTTATTTCTATACACACTGAGCGAATTCTCTGCATGATATTATGGATTTTTGCATAGAAGCAATTATGTTGCACTAGAATCTCGTCCTTTGAATCTTTTCATTAAAATATAATTTTTTTTTATTGAAAGTCTCATTCGCTCAATGAAGAAATTTCATTTACTAAAAATTTTCATTATTTTTCGTCTACTAACATTCTCTCTGTGCAGAGAAAATTTTCGGACGCCTATTAAAAATGTCGTCCCAAAACGAACAAAAATGTGAAAACTTGAGATGTATAAAATGAAAATTTTCATAAAATTTTATAACAATTTTCATTAATTTTATAAAAAGCTTAGCTTGAAGAAAACTTCACCAACTTTATGAATATAATTCTAGGAGTGAAGTATGAGAAATAAAATAAAGTTCCTTTTTAATACAAAACTATTCCCCAAAGAAATATTTTTCATATTTACATGTATTGCATTTAACTATTCTACCTTACACAAGAAAAGGTTTTGCTCTAACAATAAATGTCTTGTAAGTTGCAACGATTGTCATCGAAGGAAACATTTATACAATTTACTCACAAAAGCAATAGGGTTTAAATATTCAAGTTCTACAAATTAAGCTTAAAGCCAAGTGAATTAAAAATTACAGTACATGCTAATATAACAATAATTTTTCAAAACACACTTTTGTAGAAATTAAAATAGAGTTTAAACAATTTTATAACTGAAAAATAATGCTGGAATTAAATTTCAACTGAATTTCCACTATAATGGGTTACTGCAACTAAAATTGAAAATTATAGCTTATTTCATTAAAAACTACACTATAAAATGTCTGTAAAAATATCTAAAAATATCTGTTATTTTTTTTTTTATAAAAAAGTATTTTGCTTAAAACTTTTTCATTTAAAAATAAGTAATTTAAAATTACAAAATAAACGTTAAAACACTTGCTCAAATCAATGAGAAGCTATAAATGTCAGTGAATCGATAATTCAGAATCAGCTTAAAAGTTTTCACTCGAGGGTTTTTGGAGTTCTCTGAATCAGATTATAAAAAGTTTGATGATTTAAAGTTAATGCTTAATAGATTTCGTGATTGCTGAATGCGACATTAGATTTTCAGAAATTTCCTAATAACGAATATAATACGGAGTATGATTTTTTTTAAAAAGTGTTTGGATTTGCATCAAATATTTTATCGGACATTATGGGGGGTCGCTGAATAAGAATCTGATATTAGATTTTTAAAATGCCGGATGATTTTCTGATAAATAATAGGTTTCATAGGATACTATTTACCGAAATATATTGAAGATCCCTCAATATGAATCTGCTATAAAATTTATTTGCATTTTGATCATCAATAAATCAATAAAAATCAATATAAAATGTTTAGATATATATATCGATGAAAAGTTATTTATAACTTTTTTTTCTTTCTCAATTTTAATAAAAGGTTTAATTGATAGTATCATTGCCGTGATAGGTGCAAAATCAATTAAAATATTAATTGATTCAATAAATTTTTTAATTGAAACCCGTTTTTAGTTTTTTCTGTGTGAATTGAAGTAATTAACTAAAATTATAATTATATTATAACAAGTTTTATAGATTTTCTATCATTTTATTTCTCATAATTCATAATTATAACATCGTGGTTGCTTAGTTGTTAAATAAATTTAAAGCTAAATGGCATGAATTCATAATTTTATGTTTTAAATTTTGATTGCAAAACGAAAAACGCTAATTTATGGATTAAAATAATAAATAAAAATTTATAAAATTAATAGAAATTTCTTCTTAGGAATTAGTTAAGCCATTTTGTATTAACAAATCTGAGAATCCTAATGACGACAAAAATTCATTTTTATAAAGCACATACAACTTTTAAACAATGAAAGAATTTTTTACTTTCTGCAAGTTATTCTGCCTTTATTAAATAAAAACGCTTTTCTATTTTTTATTTCACACCCGCTTTGACAGGTAAAGTTTTGTAAAGCATTTCAATTTGTAGTTACATACTATACATATCCATGTAAAGGAGGTGTTGGAGTATATATAAACGTATTGTTGTAAATATAAATAAAATACCATGAAATAATATTTTACTCTATGATTTCATATACTAACTAATATGCGTAGATGTTCGTAATAAAATATTAGCTATTGTGCAATTTTCATACTTACATAGGATATCATTGGAATGTTACGACTTTGTGTTACAATCGCTTCGACATAACAATGACCCTCAGGGCCAAATATCATTGCAATGCCATCACATATCATTTCCGTTATAGCTTTGGTGGCTAACACTGTATCACCTTTAGTGTCATTCCAGCGTAATTCTAATGAAACGTTAGGCAGTAAATTTGTATCACTATTGATCTATTATGGGTAATCAAGAGAAAACAGAAACAGTTATGACTTAATACAAACTGTTTTACATTATTAATGTAGTTGTAGTACTTACCTCATCCAAGGCCATGGTTAAAGCTCCGGATATAGCTAAACCTTGCTTATCTTTAAGCTCCCCCGTTAAGGCGGTTAGATAGCCGACATTGACTACAGTGCGATTGCTCTTATCGCGCACTACTTTAAGACCCGGAACCAGTATTACAGCCACCGAGAGCAATTGTAAGATGATAAAGGGCCACCGCGTCATGGCCCCTTAGGCCGGGGCCGATCAGCGCGACACCTATGAGTAGCAATGTTTTTTACTAAAAATAAAAGAAATCAAAGAAAAATACATAATTGAAAATAATATTTTATTTAAACATACTATGCGACGTATGAGTACTATTCAGAAAAAATATAACTCATACGTATACATTGATACACTTCAAAAGTTTTTGTACTCATACGTAAAAGTTTACAAATTTGGGAAACATTTTAACTATTTTCTTCAGCCTTTGACTACCCTTGTACACTACAGTGTACACCTTTTTGAACAGATATTAAAAATATGATAATCCCGTAAAACTTGGGCATTTGCAAAAAATTCATCATATGCATACACTCTATCAGAGCAACATAGTCGAGATATTTGTTAACAAAGTACTATTTTTTAAATCAGCCTTTATCTCCGAAAAAGGGGGCGTTTGGTGTATCTCCTAAACTAACAAAGCTAGAATCATGAAATTTGGCACGTAGCTGCATTTAATGATCAAAACTAAATAAAAAAAAAGGATTTTTGACTATTCGAATGTTTAAGTGGTAAAAGTGGATGAGAAGTTTCAAAAATTCGATTTTCGGACCCATTATTTAGTGGTTAGGAGGGTTTGGGGGGACATACATGTAAACAGTTTTCTTTCTAGTTTGATAATCCCTAACAAGAATCTAAAGTCAAAATATAAATATATCCACAAACAAGAAGTCGGTAGTGAAAGAGCTAAATGTGAGTGAAAATTTTATTTTGTTTGTTAAAAAAAAATTATTTTAAATGATCATTGTTTTAATTTGCAATGTCCCCAACAAAACTTTCTATTACCCGGTAATAAGTTTGATAATAAGAAATTAAGGTATGTAACTGGTTACTTTTCTATTACAAACCCTATTATTTTAATAAGGGCATGTCGATTCTGGTAACACCTTACAAAACACGTATTACCTCCAGTATAAATGTTATAAGTTATTTTTTTATTTGATTTTTTTTATATTGGGTACTAAATTAAAATTATAATTTTTTTTAACTAAATATTTATCTAATAAATGAAATTTTTTATAAGTTTTGGGTGGAGAAATAATCTTTTTGTAATGAAGAGGTAACTTGTTACATTTCTATTACAATCCCTATTCTTTTAACAAATTCATGTCCATCAAGGTAACTACTTCCCCCGGTAACATGTTACTCCTCAATTACATTAAAAGAGCTATCAAAAACTTTTTATTTAAATCTTATATTATTTTTACGAATATTAAAGGTATCGTATGTTGTATTTTTAAAAATAGAGATGGCAAAATTTTATTTTTAATCTGTCTAAGTTTTTGGGTTTTTTTTGGCTTGGTTTTCACTATTAGTACACTTGAACATAGTACACTTAACATAGGTACAAAAGTTGTATCGTACTATCATCTATTGTTATACATATATTTTAAAATAAAATTTTACCATCTCTATTTTCGATCTGACTAAACAACATTTAGTACACCCCTTGTGAACAACCTTATTTTAAAAATGTCAAATAATAACTTAATTACATTAAGAGAACTATTCATACGAAAAAGTATGTGTCTAGTTAAGGCTGTATTCCTCATGTGTTTGTTGTTGCAAGTCACAAAAAATTTTATTTATTTGAAATTTTGTTTAAAAAATACTAAAAATAAAGACATTGTACAGACATCATCATAAAATTACAACTATAGAAAGTTAAGACTTTCAGTCTTAAAAATAATCTTACGACAGTCATACACTCATAATAATCCATGCATAAAAATACGAAATTATTGTCAAAACTACAAAAACTTACTTTTACAAAAAATTTGGTTGTTTTGACATGTTTTCGTTATTTTACGCATTGATTGTTATCAGTGTTCCTAGTCACAAGTAGGAAAAAACATGTACATTTTGTATTAAAACGAACTAATTATGCCATAAAACATTTAAACATGTGAACTTGGTATTATTAATGGGTAACCAGTAATACCAAATGTTGCGAAGTAATGCAAGGGCAAGGTGTTTAATTTATTACCAGGTAACATATTTAGTAACCTATTACCGAGGTTTTGCTGGGGTCTATTGCACAAATTTCAGACATCTTTGTTTTAAAAGAAAAATTTCACACAAACATCGCTGCCCACAGATAATTTTAGTGGACTACTAATGGAAATTTTCATTAAACTAATAAAACTTTTCTTCACAAATACATTTTGTGAAACCAGTTTTTTAATTTTTTAAAAAGGATATTTTTCATAAAATTCATAATTTTCCAGTGTAACTTTATTGCTTCTAGAATGATAATAATCCATGCATAAAAATACGAACATAAATTTCAAAACTACAAGAACATTCATAAAATAAACGAAAATTTGTTTATTTTACAAAATTTGTCGTTGTTTTGACAATAATTTTGTATTTCTATGAGTGTAAAAATTGATTAATATCATGCAGATAATTCTCTCAGGGTATTTGCTGGATATATGGATGATTCTAAATCAATTAAATAATAAGAGATAAAGTTAATCAGAAAATGAGAGAATTTTATTTCTTAATAATTCCAAAAATATGGCAATATAATAAAAATGTATCTTTCATCTTGAACTAATATCCATCATTTTTATTGCATACAAATGCATCTTAGTTAATCCTTGAAAGATCAATCAATTTGGAGATACTAGATAAGGAGCAGCAGCGGCCGTTGTTAGAAATGATATTTCGTAAACGTAGGGACGGCTATTATAAATTTCCTCAAGCATCGAAACAAACCAATGACACAAATCTTCCAAATGATCAATAGAACATTGTGCCACAACAGCTCCCGCCTGGCGTCCATGTTGATGTGAGTCAAAAAACGATACATTATTAGGAAATTCAAATATAAATGTAGTCGTGCGACCGTCGGCTATTGAAGCAGCAAATAGCTTACGTGCCTCAACATTACTACGGCGATGTTTAAAAAGTTGCACTCCCAATTTAAAAACTTGAGCTATACGTGTGGCAACCGTTTGCTTGTAGGTTTCCTTGTTAGGATTTGCTGTTAAATGGGTATAAAACCATTCTTGTAAATCAAATTGTATAGACGAATGATCCCCTAAAGCTCTTATAGCTTCTGGTATGCTTAAATTAGGAGTTTTCTTTCGTATGTTGTTATTATCATAACGTTTAAATAATCTAGAATATACTCGGTTGCCCTCATTCATAGCATCACCAAATATTTCTATGGCTCTTTGTGGTAATGTCCGTGCCACCTCTTGTATTGCAAGTTCTTTGGAAATTGCATCAGCCAATAAAAGCGATATTAATGTACAAGAATTTGTACCACTTTCGCGATATTCACCAAAACGTGACTGGCAAAATTCTTTAGGAAACCACCAGACATTAACATTATTGTGTTTTTCATAAAACGCCATTGCATTAACAAGCAGCTGCACCAAATTTAGCTAGAACTCTCTCTCTTCAATGGTTTTAGTTCAAAGTTGTAATAATTTTTACATATTAATTTTTAAAGTAACGGATAATTTTGTAATGATTATGGAGGATTTAATAAAACATTATTTTGCCGAAAGAAATTAAAAAAAAAATAGAAAAATTTTAAAATAATAGAATTTGTTGATAGAAATTTTGAAATTCACATTTAAATGATAGATTAAAATTCTGTATAAAAAAAAAAACTTTTTATAATTTGTCATACAAAATTAAAATTGTCTAATGTAATTGGTAAAAAAATTCAATGAAAAGTCTCGTTTATACATATGTTTAAATATTAAAAAAAAAATCCATCAAAACTGATCAAAAGTTGATATTTTTAATAACATATTTTTTCAAACCTAGATTAATAATTTAGAAATGTTGAGGTTAAGAAGAAGAATAAACGTTTTTCTCTAAAAATTATAAACACTATTAATTTTTAAATCAGACTAGACTAGTTTCTGCCTTTTTATGGACAGGCGTGATCAGTGATTTTCCATTTAAATTGTATTATTATTAGTGTCTTATAATTGTCAGATTGTCTCTATATGATAAGTTTTTCAACAACCTGTGGCTGTAAGAATCAAACCTGCGCTCTACTTACATTACAAACATAATAATACCAAGTCATGACCGTTTAGCGATCACACCCAAGTATGGCCTCGAATGTAATGCAGTTCAATTGCAGAAAACTGCAATTTAGCTGCATTACATTCTAGGCCATACTTGGGTATGATCGCTAAACGTTTACTCTTCTTCTTAACCTCAACATTTCTAAATTAAATTTGTCAAATGCATATTAATTAAAAAAAAAACAGATTAATAATTTTTGCTACTTTTTGACTTATGACCACCGCAGCGACTTTCATGAAAATGCATGCCTCTAGTCAGTAGCTCCAAAAAGATATGGACCAAATACTTTTCCGAAACAACAATTTTGCCTTAAAGTGTATGTTTATTGATTGTTTTATAAGTTAAATTGTATATTTTGCGTTTAACTGAATATTTTTGCCTTTGATTGAAAAGGAAAACATCTTGTCATCTACTCAGACATTTTTATTGGTTTTTATTTTTAACCATTTCCTGTATATCGACAAATATTAACAGCATATTTTTAGACTCTTAGTGCATATTTTTCGGTTTTTATTGCATATTTCCATGTAATTGCATATTTTGCAATTTTTACTTCATATTTTAAGCTCATATTTAGTGCATGGAAGTCGCTGCCCTGATTATTACTGTAGTCAAGATATTGAAATAACTTATAGTTTTATGCGACTGCAATGTTTACCCAGTACAAAAATATTGCTATTTAAAGGTGCTGGTTGAAAAACTGAGTACTTTAGGCAAAATGGTTTAAGAATTAAGTTTGAATTATTTCAGCGGAAGCATTTTGATTATTACAGCGAAAGTATTTTTTCAAAAGTAAAAAGTATGTTCTTACAATATAATCCTTTAAAACCCAAATTCATGCATACAGAGAACAATTTTCCCATTTGCCAACTGAAAGTCGATTACTACGACAGAAATCGGTTGGCACAATTGATTATTGGGTTTGTCAACAAAATTCGTTTGACACAACTAAATTTTATTTGCAACACCCAAAATGTTCAGAAATAATATTAAAATATGGTTGAATTAACTGAATTTATTAGTTGTAGCAAACAAAATACACTTTTTAATTCGGTTGGAACTTTATTTTTCTGTGTGTGCCTCTCGTGGGACAGGTGTGAATTGGAATGCATGTACCTTAACCTATATTGGCCACACTCATTTATATATTAATGACAAAATATAATTCTGTAGTTTAAAAAAAATATAATAACTACAATCGTAAATGCAAAAAAAAAAAAATAAAAGTTTTAAACTACACTCAAACAATAAAGTTACTAAAAAATTATTAAAACGTAAAATTTAGTAAAATATTTTACTAATTTTTAAAACCCAGATTTTTTTAATCAGCCTTTATCGCCGAAAAAAGGCGCTTTTGGTGTATCTCGTAAATTAACAAAGCTAAAATCTAAATATTTGGCATCATCTAATGACCAGGACAAGACAGCCCAAATCATATTTGTTCATTTGAATGTTAGAAGTTCCAAAAAAATCGATTTTCGGACCCAGTTTTGGTTGGCAGGAGGGCGAGGGGGCAAATGTGTAAACCTTTTTTTCTAATTTAAGGGCCCCAAACAAGAACCAGAAGTCAAAATAGAAATATATCAACAAACCAAATGTCGGTAGTGAAGGTTTAAGTGCAAGTATAAATAAAAACATTAACGAAGTAAATGTCTCTTAAGACATGTCCATAATCAGCTTTCAGATTTTCCAACTAAAATATTAATTGAGTGCACATCAAGATCTTGAAACTTGAAACTAAATTATCTTGATTTCATATTTCGTTTGTTTTCTCCACGTAATACCATGAACTTCTATTGGGTTTATACCAAAGGTCTGCGTGATTGTTTTGCAAAGACATTCTCTTGCGTATACAGATGCCAGCTTTGACGATTTTTAATACTTAAAGTTGTAAAAAATAGGCTAGTTTGCTTAAAAAATGCAAAATTTTTTATAGGATACTAATTTTTTTTATGCTTTCAAAATGTAAAAGTTTTTTATTATTGGAGCAAAAAAAAGAAAAATATTGTTGTAAAAAAAAATGTTTTACGAATGTTTCACAAGACATTTGGTTTATACGAATGTTATTACATACAACACCAAAAAGGTTGTCAATACTATTGACACACATAAATAAATTGTTTTGATTTTATGTGAATTAGTTTGTTTATATAAAATTTGTTTTCCGATAGTAGTTGTATGATGTGTTATATACATGTGAAGTGGTATAATAAATAATCATTAAACAGCAACAATCAAATATACGTAAACTCATGATACAATTTTTGTTTAAAAATATCGAAATAATCATACTTGAAAAAGGTCTTAACTACATTTTCAAAAAATTTCTTGACTTGAAAAAATTTCATTAAAAAATTACAAAACAGCTAAACTGTTTTATGTAATTTTTTTGGTATGAATTGTTGTTATGCCATTTTGTCATTTAACCAACAACAAAAATCTATGCTACATGGAATCATATTTTTTGCTTAAACTCTTAAGTAAGTATGAATGAAAATTGTTTTCAATTAAAACTGTAACAACAATAAAGATACTCGAAAACACTAGTAAATAACTAGTTGAAACATTTTCCCAACATACACACTTGTAAAGTGTAATATTATGAACATTGAATTGTATTTAAAGAATGTTTCGCGAAAAGATATTGGCAATGAAATTATTTTCATTGTGCTAACATATTTGACGTACAGAAATTTACGTTTCTTTAGAGGAATTTAAACAAAATAACATAAATGACGCATCTATTGGTAAGAGTTAAAAGTTCTTACAAAGAAGACATCGTTATGAACGATTATAAACTGAAATATTTTATTAGAACAAATTTTGAAAATTTCTTATTAAAACTATCTTAAAAAACCGAACACACCGACATGCTTTGTACTTTTAAATGATTTAAAATGAATGGATAAAATGTTCTGCAAACAGAGAAAATTTTTGTAATTTTCCAACTAAAATTTGGTTGCTACGATTATCGGCTGATACAACTGAATATTGGTTTCTATATATATATATTCCCGTCGTTCCTATAAGGAGCATAGGGACTTGGTTTCTATAAGTACAACAGAATTTTAGATGCAACCACTAAAATATTTAGAGATCACATTTAAGTATGGTTTTACTGACCAAAATTTGAAATTTTGAAAAATTTAATTTTTTATTTATTTTTTTCATTTAATATCTTAACATTGCTCAGATATGGAATTTTCATCATCATCGGATATCACTAACTCACTTTATTTAGTCTGAAATCAAAAATCACCCCCTAATTTGATAAAAATGCAAAAACGTAGTTTTTTATTAAATTAATTTTAAAGATTTTTTAAAATGCCTAATTTGTAGATTTCGAAAATTATTTTTATAATATAAAGTTGGTACGAGTATTAAAGAAAAAAATAAATTTAAAGAATTATAATTCGTGTTTGTGCGTGGAGCGACTCCTTTCCAGGACATTTAGGAAAATTGATTATTTTGTCAGAAGATGAAATGTTTTCATCAAAATGTTAATGTTTTCATCAAAGTTTGCTTAATTTTCGAAGATTAGATTAGATCAGAAGGCACTATGCACCGTGACCAATGTAGGTCTTTTGTGCTGCCTAAAGTTACCTACAGATTCAAGCTACCTATAAAGCCAATTATCCTATTAGGCAAAATGTTCGCGATGTCGGAAGGCGAAATGAAGCGATCACCTAGAAACCTAAGTCTCCTATCACAAAGACTGGGACATTCGCAGAGAACATGCTCCTACACAAAACCTACACATATCCGTGTCCGATTGACCCTTCCTGTGCAGATGGTATTTGAGATTAAAGTGTCCAGTTAACTATGACGCCAGGGTCCTCAGTTAATAAAAATTATTATTTTATGTAATTTCATCCATATAAGGTTAATATTTTCACTTTTGGCCAAAAGAGACCCACTAATAAATTTACAGAATAACTTTTTTCAGATATTGATTAAATTTGGACATGTGGTAAAAGGTACAAATCTAACGATCAAGTGCAATTCTTTATTGTCACAATCATACTTTTAAGGGTTAAAAATGAGGGGTCAAAAATGTCACCAGTTTGATTCCTTTTCCTTTTTTTCACATTTGTTTAATTATTCTTTAAAATGGAACGAAATAATCCGAAAAAACGAAAATGGTGCTAATTTGACCCCCATAGTAAATATTTTTTATATTGTGCCCCCATGTTGGCAGCCATATACAAAGTAACGTTGATCACTTTTAAAAAACTTTAACAATACACACAAAAAATCGTTGCGAAGTAACTAGGATCATTTCAACTAATAATGTTTTTTCGCATAAATTATTCAATTAATTATTAAGTAGACACAGGAAAAGCTATCAAAAATTAGTTGAAAACGACGTTGCAGAAAAAACATGTTAAATTTGCAGTTTTTTTTTTTTTGCTAAATATTAATAAAACAAGAACAACAGAATAAAACTGTTAACTTTACAAAATTTATTTTATATTCGAGTTAAACGGTAACCAACCGGTGATATCAAAAAAATTTAGCTATAATTACCTTAAATTTAGTAGAATGCAAATAACAGCATATTTTGCTAAAATTAGCAGACAGTTTTGCTAAAGAATTGTAGATTGCTGATTTCAGGAGGGCAGATTCTTATACGGATTAAAAAAAAATCTAAAAAAAAAACTTTCAAATTTTTTAATGATTTTTTGCCCCTAATATTAGCTTTTTTTAATTATTTTAGCAGATTAACTTGTTACAGTTAACTAAAATTTAGCTCAAATATAAGTGAATGTTTGTAGATTCAACATTTGCAAAATATTAAGCAAAAAAAAAAATCTGCTAATTTTAGCAATTTTTTTCTGCAAGGTAATTTTTAACCAATTTCTAGTTTTAAAAAAAAACTTTAAACAAATTTTTCTGTCAGTGTAGTACTTTGTATATAAGCTTGGTTTATTTGCGAACTTTGCTGTTTATAAAATACAAGTGCAAGACTAAATTTTATAGTAAACAATTAAATAAGTACCGCAATTTGACATTTTGTAAAATAACTGCCACTCTTACTTATATAGCAGCGAAACATGTAGTTCACTTTACTGGTCAGTAACACCGTCGTATATTTAAACGTTTAATCACGTCTTTAAATTTGTATATTTTTTCTTTATTTCTATAGCTTTGTTTTTATTGTATTATGTGGCTATTTTTAGCCTTTTTATGTTTTTTTTTTTGTCGTAGTAGTAGTAGTTATAAGCTTTAGTACCATTATTTGTCACGTACAAAGTTCTCTCAATACGTAACGATTATTATCATGTATCAACAAATAGTGCTACAAAGAAAATGCTTAAACTTAGGAATGAAATATGTAAATTTAATACGTTTAAATATATTTGCTTTTGTAAAACAAATAAATAAAACTACCCAGTCAGAAAAAGACAAACGGACCACCGCTGGCAAGGCACTTTAGCAAGTGGTACAAGTGCTGGCAACAAGTGTTTCCCAAGCCCAAAATGATAACATCATTAGACAAAAGGTCCGTCTCTTTAAAAAGTGTCGGACAAACACTGGAGAAACAAAATTTCCAGCTTTGGCGAAATGTTGGTAAAACCATTAAAAAGGTGCTCTAAAAATTTGTTTTCCAAAATGAAATTGGCAGCCGACAGCTCTAACCACTGAGCTAACGAGACATATAATATTTGATAGCTGAAAACGTAAATTAAAATTAAAATCTGGGTAGCAGTTGGTTGCTCAACTATTTCAGCACTGGCATAAAGTTTGATGGAAACAACTTGCCAACGTTGGGAAAACAAAAACAAATTGGTCTTTAAAAAGCTTTTCCAGAAACAACAAAATCAATTTTATATGAGAAAAATATTAAAAAGTATAAAAAAATAACAAAAAAAAAAAATGTTTACCTGAAACCGGGCTCATTCTTGGAACATTCCTACTACAAACTTTTTTAAACAAAGCATCATCATTTGGCAATTTCTGACTGGTTAGCACTGGGAAAACACTTTTTCCCAACTGCCATAGTGGTCTCAGACAATTCTATGCCAATGATTTTTTCTGTAGGCCACTGAAATTATTGTAAAACTAATACTGGCAAAACGCTTTAGGAAACGTTGGTAAAGTGTCTTAAACAAGTGTTGTGCCAGTAGTTTATTTACCATTTCTCGGTTAGCCAGTGTTGTACTAGTGCTTGATTTTTTGTACACTGACAGTTTCTGATTGGGTACTCATTAGAAAAATACTGGTGATTTATTAATTATAAATTATTCATATAAAGAGCGTGATATCTTCCGGCTTAAATAAATATAACTAAATTAAAAATGTCCAGTAATTTTAATAAACGATATCTACCAGTGCTTAAATAAATACCGTTTAGTTATAATTTAATCATTTTCAACAGAGTTTAATTGATGATATTATGTTAAATTTTTGCAGATTATTAATTTTTTACTGAGAAACTTAAATACTTCATTAAATTATACCTTAAACAATGATTTATGAAAATAACACTAGATAAATAAATAAAATATTTTTAAAATGAGGAGTAACATAAAAAAACCAGACATACATTTTCACTTACAACTGCTTTTGTATACGACACCGAACTTTTTTTAACTTATCAAGTTATCTTTAAGGAGATTGTCATATTATGTGTTCAAAATATTTAACCGATCGGCTCATTATTTCGCTTACAAATGGAGTCTGAACAAAAAGTGAGTAATAGAGTTTTTTTGGCATCTTTAGTATCCTAATTGCCAGGAGCAGACCATTTCCGAAAAAAGTGATAGTATTGGGAACTTGTTTTGTAATAAATGAAAGTTATTAATAATCTAAAAATAATTTCAATATAATTTGATTGTTCTAAGTTCTGGACAATTACGAATTTTTTTTTTGTGAGAATTTGAAGAGTTTTTGTAAAAATTTTACTTTTTTTGCCCCCACTTTTTGTTTAAAGCCCATTTGTAAACTAATACGGAGATTACGTTAATTTTTTATACACTTAATCTGATGACTTTGTTTTTAAAGATAACGATAAAAAGTTAAGTTTTAAACATAAAATAGTTATAAGCGATAAATTATATAAATGAAGGGCTTATTGTAAAAACTTGATAAGTCACATTTATTTTGTTTATGAATTTTCGCTGTTTTCTAGACATTTATTGATTAATATTTTATAGAAGTCTTACTTAATCACTTATTACATGCACCTAGGGTATAAATGTCCTGTAAAAGTCATACTTTTTGAACTTTTGCAACCCATAAAAGGCGAAAACAAACTAAAATGTGGCTTATCAAGTTTTTACAATAAGTCCTTCAAACAACCAAATAGAAATTAGAAAGCTTATATAAAAAAAAAAATCCGGCCTTATTATTGGCGGTTCTCAGAAGGTTAATATATATATATATACATATATCATATATGTACACATATATATATACATATATAACAAAAAAACTTAAATTTCATTAAAATTATTTATTATTTATTTTTGATATTTTAAATAGAATTATTGAATGAAATGCTAAGTAAATATTACAACGCATGATACATATAACATATTTGGCATCCCAGCTTAAACGTGCTCACATCGCAATATTTATATTTATTCATTATTGTGGTTGTTGTTGCTAAAAATAAACAACAAAAACCAGCTCTAAAATAAAAATAAACTTACGAAATCTAAAAATAGATTTAACCAACAGAGAGCGATCGTTACAAAGTTGTAAAACTACTTATATTAAAAAAAAAAACAACTAACCACTTACAAACTGAGTATGAGAAATGTAACCCAATAAGCAAAACAAATGTTAAACTTTTTGGAAGCTAAAAATTTTTAGAAGTAAAGAATTTTTTACATCTTAAAAAAAAATTGTATGTGAAAATGTTGCGATTAACATAAAATTTGATTTAACTCCACTTAGAGAGAATTTTGTTAGGCGAAAAAATATTAAATTTTTCAGAAAATTATTGAAACTATTATTCACAAAATAAAATAAAGTTTTTATAGTTTTTTAATTAAATTGGAACTTTCGATAAATAAATTGGTATAATTTCATACAATTTTCTGAAAACTTACATTAAAAATTCACTATTACTTACATTAACTTAATAAAAAGTTTCAATAACCAAATGCCAGTACAATTTTCTTTATTTTATGGAAAAATTCATTAATATTATGCAAATAATTCTCTCAGTGTAAAAATATGACGCCATGTTTTATTCTCCAGACACCACAGTTAGTTAAAGTTTCTAACGTTTAAGCTGAAATTTTTACTAGAGTAAAACTTGTTGACAATTTTCATAAAGAGAATTTCCATTTATTTTAACGTCTAATTTTTCGATGAAATTACGATGGTCCCCGATTTTGATAGAATTTATTAGAATTTGGTGACTGGTGTTTGGCAGTGAACGTAATTTCTAAAACGATTTTTTTTATTTTAAAAACTGTATCAACTCTGAAGCTGTGAAATATCGCAAAAAATAGGGCAAGGGACATCATTCAAAAGGCCATAACTTTTGTTGTGAAAAAGGTATAGAAACATCTATTTTTGAATTGGAATAGTAAGAATTTTGGGGTTAAGAAATTAAAAAAAAATATCTTTTTAAAATTTTTTTTTTTTTTTTTTAAATCCTCTTAACTTTTTTATATTTTTTACACAAGCAACATATTCTAAACACCCTGAAAATTTCAGAGTGGAATCTCAACAACTTTGTGAGATATATAAAAAAATATGTAAAAAATTTCACATAATTTTTGATTTCTAATGGCGTTTTCTTTTCTGACAAAAAAATGTTGCATTTTTATAAGTGACATTTAAATAATGTTGTCATAACCCTCTTAATATGTTGCCATATTCATAGTCACAATAAAACATGAATTTATACAAAAAATGCTGCCCTGCTTTAGAACAGCTGATTTGTGTATAAAAGAAAACAAGTTGAAAAATAAAAAAAAGCGGCAAATTGCAAATTGGCATTCAAATTGTTTTTAATTGAATTGATGCAAGCACAATATTTCGCTCCTGCAGAACACACATTTCCTCTTCATCTGATGATGAGGAAGAATCCATTAGTACCCCAACAACATTGTTTACGCATATCACTACAGCAGCTTTTTCCATTTTTAGCAATTTAAATGTGTATTTTTTAAAATTATTATAATTTATAAAACAAAATTTGTTAATTTTCGTCTTTAAATATTTTTTTTTTTTCAAAACAACTATAAAATCAGCTGTTTTATAGTGCAACATTTTCACCCCATCATTTTATAAAGGGTGAAAATGGCAACATTTTTGCATGTTAATAGGGCGACATATTTTTAAAAGAACATGATTCCTTTTTAAAGTGCTGTCAATTTTTTAGAAAAGAACACAAAAAGTGCAATTTTTTAGAAAGGGCAAACAAAATGTTACATTTTTTGCCAGAAAAGAAAACGCCATAATACACAGAGAAAAATTTAGCAATTTGCCAACTGAAATTTGGTTACTACGACTCAAATTCCGTTATTTTGAATTTCAGTCGGTAGGTACAACTAAACATTAGTTTTCACAACTAATTTCGGTTAATTCAACTGAATTTTATTTTCAACACCCAAAATATACAGAAATCTAATGCATAACTGAATTTAGAAGTTGTTACCATTAAAATACACTCTTCAATTCGGTTGGCGCTTTATTTCTCTGTGTGTACGAACTTCCGAAAAGTTTACAATTTCTCCCTTAATTTTCGATATTTTTTAAATATACACATAAAATTTGTTCCGCAAATGTACCGAAAACTGTTTATAAACGAAATCCAACAAAACGCACGATTTTCGAAATTGTTTTAAAAATTTTTTTTTGTATACACAGAGAAAAGTTTAGCTATTTGCCAACTGAAATTCGGTTACTATGACTCAATTTCGATTGTTACGAATTTCAGTCGGTTGGTACAACTGAACTTTAGTTTTCACAACAAAATTCGGTTAATTCAACTGAATTTTAGTTGCAACACCCAATATATTCAGAAAGCTAATGTAAATATCATTGTACTAACTAAATTTATTAGTTGTTACCATTAAAATACACTTTTCAATTCGGTTGGCACTTTATTTCTCTGTGTGTAATATTTATAATTAAAAAATGGTTAATACAATTTACACCCGTTAATACGAGTTTATAAAGAATTACTTTTTCTGATGACTGGTCGAAATTTTTTTTAATTTTTCGAAAATTGTTTACTGACTGTATTATACTGAAAATTAAGCTTTTACTCTTAACTGTACGTACTCTCATGCACAAAAAAAAAAACATGTTTGTACGAGTATATGTAAAGTATAAAAATAAACATAAGAAGTCATAAAAAATTATACAGTTTATTAAATCGTATTAAAAATAGTACGCGGTTAATACAATTACAAAAGGTAATTTTAAATGCATACTTACAAATTTAAGCATTTAATTACAATTACGACTTGTACAAGAAAATAAATCATAAATTTTTGACCTTGAGTTTAAATTCAATTTTAAAACAATATGCAACAACACACCCTTTGACACTCGCGTTAACTACAATTCGAAGAATTTATTTCAATACATACTATGAGAACTTTTTAATATATTTCTTATTCAGAGTAAGCAAAAGTAGAAGCCATTTTCTTGTATGTAAAAAGCATTTATTTTTTCGAGGAAACTATAAAACTTGGTTGTAAATCTTTTAAATGTTTGTTTTTAAAAAAAAAAAAATCATTCAATTTAAATTTTAATAATTTAATTTTTTTTTTTGAAGTCAGTTTTTTTAAGTACTCTTAAATAAAGATGAATCAATGAAAGGTTTTCTGTCAGTGTACAGTATTATGTCCGTTAAAATAACTATTTGTATTTTTTTTTTTGTTCATTACACCCCCCAATTTTGTTACAAACGGTTCCAAATGGAAGAAATCGCTTTTTGAAAAACGTTAAAGATTGTTTGAATATAAGTAAAGATAATTACAGTCAAATCCCGGTATAACGAATGATATATTGTAAGGCAAATTTGTTATATCGAAATATCGCAACGACTTTTTGTACTTCTTTTAAAATTTAGATTTTTTGAATATTAAAAATAAAACTGCAAACAGATTTTATTCTATTTTTTTTTGTAATTTTTACATATTTTGTACCAAGTGTTCGTTATATCGAATATAAGTTGTCAGAAAAATTCGTTATATAAGGTAGTCAATGCAAACAAGTTACTCGTTCGTTATATCGCGTTTTCGGTATACCGAGCATTCGTTATTCCGGGCTTAGGTCCATTTAAGTGATATTTTTTCTTATGAAAGGTGTTATTCTGCAAATTTCCTAGTGGGTCTTTTTTTTTGGCCTAAAGTGTAAAAATTAAAACTATATGGATCAAGTTATATAAAATGCATATTTTTAACTCATGGAGATTTTTTTTTATCAAGTAAAAACTTTACAATCTTGTAGCCATAACTAAAATTATGTTTCTTTTTTGTCCCCAGGCCAATAAGGGTTAAAGATTTTTTAATGACCATTGTTTATAATGACAAATCTATTTTTAAGGGACACCGTAATGTATAATTTTTTACTAAAACAAATATTGCCAAGCATTTAGATTTATTTTCTTAATTTTAAATCTTGTGTCGAAGAAAAGACTAAAGCGACAGAACTCGCTGTTTCATACTTTAGGAACGCTAATTTTAAAAAAAATAAAACACCTCCAGACGCATGAGTGATATATAAATATTTCGTATAATTAGTATTTGGTACTATAAGTATAAACATTTTTTGTTGCATACTTTCGAGCAACGTTTTAAGAAAACAAAGTCGCCGCAGCTGCATTTTTTTTTTTGAGTTATGAAGTTTGAATTTGGAAAATGTTTATTTTTTTTTGCACTAACTAATAATCTTTATCCCGAATAATTTTTCTAGTAGGCTAGAACTCTTGAGTAGTGATTTGATATAGTTTTATGAAAGACAAGAGAAAAAAAAAATTTAAAAAAAATTTGTTTCATAACCTCTTTTGTTGCATATAATCCATTTTAGCGCTCCATCCACCCTCAAAAAATCTGAAAACTTCAAAAATCTTTTGGGCCATAATTATTTATATTCCGCTTCAAGACTTGTAAAAATTCGGAAAGGAAGTGGAAACGGCCTAATGTACGTCATAATCGTACGAGCTTTTCTTATAAATATAATAATTTACTGGTAATGCTAGCCTTTGATAATACGCAAATTGTCATTTTAATTTATCTATTCAATGAAATTATCCTTGAAACTTTTCAATATCTTTTCATCACAAATGTCACAAACCTAAATAAGCACGTGCTTTGTATGAGATTTTTGCTTGTATTGGTTAAAACTTATCCATGTTTGTGTGCGATGAAATAAAACAACTATATTGACCATTGTTTAAATTTGAAATGTGTAATTTAAAGAGAATTGTACAAATTGTATCTAAAACATATTGTCACAAGATTTTATAACCACGTTTACGTAAAAAATACATAACGTCAACAGGGAAGACATCTTCAGGGTAGAATTCCGATTACTATGAAACACATGTACTTTTTCTTATCGGTTTAATAAATTAGGGGGCAAAAAATAGCGAATACAAGTTAAGTATCAGTTCAGCGATTTTTATGGGATTACTAACGATATATATTTTAATACGTTTTTACTCCAGAATCACTCGCGAGTGTGAGTTGGAACAAATTATACGTGAGGAGTGAGTATAATTTTTGGCAAAAATAATGTTTTTGTTTGCTATAAATAAATATTTTATTTTTTTTGGCGATTTCATATTTATTTTCATAAATAAATAATACGACAACTACAACTACAGATCTATATTTATAAGATAAATAAAATACAGAGTTGTATCTGTCTTTTATTTGTCTTTATTATATTTCCTTTGTTAATTTTGTACTTATCTGAAGTTGTTAAAAGTTAGTATCTGCTGGCAGTCAACTTATGACAATCGAAAAATGTTTGACCTTATCCAATTGTACTGAAAACATCAGTTTCAAAGTATAGATTTTTGAATAAAATAAGCATACAACAATTTTTATGAGCACATTTTTTAAATTTTCAAAGCCTATTTTCCTGTTTATATGGCATTTTTTATGGACATTAAATTGATATTATAGAGAATATTTCTGATTGCCCTGATATTATATGTATATTTTTTCTAGATCGCCCTCATTTAGATTTAGCTTAAATAAATATCAAATTTCCATATTTTTTCAAAAAATTATAGGTTGTAAACAATTTCCGGAAGGTAAATTTTCTTCACATATCTAACATACATACAAGTAAACAAGTTGAACAACATTTATACGCAATAATATGGAAAAGTAATTTATTGAAATGAAAAGTAACACAAAAATGTTTTCATATGTTAAATCATTTAGGTTTGGTTACATAACACAAAATAAGAAAACATTTTTTTTTTGATATGTTACCGGCTTTTGACATGTTGAAATAGTGAACTTGGAAAATTAAATTGTAAGTTAACGAACCTTTTTGCAAGAAACCTCGTTATTGTTTGCCTTAAAAGGTATTCAATTTTTTATCAACTAGAAAAACATTTGCCTCATGTTTTGCTTTTAAGTGGCTGTTGTAGTATTGCCATGTGTTGTCGTTAAAATGTCTGACCATATTCTGACCGCATATTTTCACTTAAAAAAGCAAGTACTACTCCAACAAGCAATTTCACTTTCGTTTCGATATCAATTTGTTGCAACATCATTAACATCATCATATGGAATATGAACAAAGTAGGAAAAAAAAGTTGTACTGATTAACCATATATAGGGAATAAAACAATACCTGTGTATGAGCAGGGTTACTAGGCAACAACAAAATAACGTAAAAAATCAAAAAGTACACTAAAGAAAACAATTAGTAACATTTTTTGCAAAACTACTGAAAATTGGTAAAAAAAGTACATAGCAGAAAAATCTGATAAAATTATCAGATTTTTGTTTGCTAAATATAAGTAAGATAAGAAAAAAGTAAATCTGTTAAATCAACAAATATTTTGTTAAATTTTAGCTAAATTTTAGGCAATTGAAAGTAGCAAATTAACCTGCCAAAATCATCAAAAAATTTGAAATTTTCAAGGTTTTTTAAAATTTTTTTTAATGCAATGAAAGACAACAAATTAAATATACTGTTATTTGCATTCTACAAAATGAAAGATAAATATAGCAAACATTTTGTTGATATTACACTCATAGAAACAAACTCAAAAGCCACAAAACATTTCTACTAAAAAGACTTTTCGGATCAAACCAGATTCAGGTCCATATTTATTACTGGGAGTTTAGATGGTTAATAAAGACTTCTTAATTTCATAGGTACAGAGTAACGATTTTTTGTAAATTTTGCTATATTGCCAAGATATTGCCTGTTATGTTTATAAAATAAAAATTAAGAGAAATGAACACTATCTAGAATTGAGATTGATAGCTAAGACACACATTTTTTTTTTTTTGAAAACAATTGTGGTTTAATTTAACTGGAAAATTTGAGAATCATGAATTAATATTAGGTTGGAAAATTAGTTCAAGTACAGCTGAAATTTGTTCTTAGGGTGAAATGAAATAACTCATAATTTAACCCTTAAACCACTAAGACCGCCTACAGACGGTGATCACTTAAATCCAATTACAGGAAAAGTTAAAATATCCCAGTGGTTTAAGGGTTAAGCTTAATAACTGATTTACATACAACATAACAACAGACAAAATTAGTTAAACTGAATTGGAACCCGTGTAACAGAATTTTGTACTAACTTTTTTATGAGAGTAGTATATGAGGGCCATCCCAAAATTATCTGACCTGACCGTTATGTAATTCAATATTTTCATTTGAAGGTCTCAGTCCAAACAATATTAAAGCCGAGCTAGATTCTACTCCAACGTTTACGACTATAAAATATTGGGTAGCATAGTTTAAACGAGGTAGTACAAGCTTCCAAACTAACACTGTAGTGGTCGACGAATAGAGGTGTCCACGCCAGAAACGGTTAAAAAAACTTTAAAATGGTATTGAATAATCGACGGCTGAAGGTCCGTAAGCTGACTGAAATTATAGGCATTACAAAAATTGCTATAACAACGCAAATTGACAGAAAATTTGGAGATGAGAAAGCAGTGCGAAAGGTGGGTGCCGCGTTTGCTCACAACAGAACAAAAACAGCGTCGTAAAGATGTTTTAATAGAGATGGCCATAATCAGTGAATTAAAGTTCGAATATGCTTCATCACACACCTTATTTAGCTCTCTCGGATTATTTCCTATTTCCAAACATGAAAAATGGCTCTGTGATAAAAGACAGCTATAGACAGTTCTCACTATAAACATGGTATCGAAGCTATTTTCCGAAATTTATTGTGTTGTATTTGTTAGGTCGGCTAATTTTGGGATCGCCCTCGTAAATGTATTATTAATTTGATTTAAAAGCTGTTTTTATTTAACTTAATGTTATTTCTGCTCGATTAATTTTTTTTCTCTGTGTAGTTAGTAACTTTATATGTTCAAATAAAGGAATACTTTATACAAAATCAAGAAGCATATATTAAATTAATAAAAAACTAAAAATATATCTTTGAATATGACATAAAAAAAAATGAAAAAAAGAACTCAAATGAGCCACGCTTTTGTTTCATATTTCTTTTGCTACATTCATTGTTAGACGGACACTAACTGAAGCCAAAAGACCATTATTATCTGTTGACTTGCAACATTATATTTATAAACTGTTTAAGCTCCGTTCAGACTGAAGAAATTCAAAAAAGATTTGTCTTTTATAAAAATTTCAAAAAATAGAGACATGTCTATCTTAAAGAAATATTTATTTTTGGTCCTTTTTGGGTTGGTTTTTTTTTGCAAGAAATTTTGACTGTGGACTAGTGGTATAGTGTGAACCCTTCATTAATGTGATATAAAGACACATACAATCTAACAAGTAAGAAAGATATAATTGGTCAACATTGACTAAATGATTGACTATATCAGTCTTGTTTAAAATCAACAAAATTTTTGGTGCGAAATTCATATGGGCAAAATAAATAAGAAAATCGGGTATTTATAGTCCGAGTTTTACTTAAAGGATTTTTCTTTGGCTTTAAATGAGTAAGTGTATAAAATATATTTGTTTTTGTATGCAATAAAGTTATTTTTTTTATGGAACCGGGTTTAAATTGACAGCGATTGTAGCTAAAATCAATAATGTGTGTCCTGGTACCTGTAAGAGTCAGCATATTCAATTTCATCTCTTTAACAAGAAAATATCTGCACACACTCATTATACCCTGACCACGTAGTACTTTAAAAATAAAATACCTACACCGAAAGAATTTTCTTGGACGAGTTTTAATGAAATTTTTCCCTAAACTAATGAAGTTTTCTTCACAAAGTGAAAGAACAATTTCTTAAACTTTATGAAAAACTTCATAATTTTTATGAAACTATTTTTAATGCAACTTTTTTATTGGACGTGTGAAATTTTTAATAAATAAAATGAATTTTCATTTCATTTTTAATTGTCAGAAATATATATAAATAGAAAACAATAATTGTTGAAATGAAATTTTTCATAAAATTTTATAAAAAACTGCATTCATTTAATGAAAAGTTTTAATGAAAGAACTCCAGTGACACTGCTTAAATCTAATGCAAAGGTTCGTTCATATCATGTAGATAATTCTTTTAGTGTACATATTTTAAAACATTAATTTCACTAATAGAAAAAAATTGGTAAAAATGTTTGCTAAAGCTACTAAAAATTTGTTAAAAGTTACGTTGCAGAAAAAACTGCTAAAATTAGCACATTTTTATTTGCTAAATATTAGTAAGTTAAGAATAGTAAAAAAACATCTGTTAAATTTAAAAAATTTTAGTTATATTTGTGTTAAGTTTTAGTTAATAGCAAGGTATAACTTAACCAGCTAAAATCAGCAAAAAAAATTAGTAGCAAAAAAATCATGAACAAATTTTAAAAATTCAAAGTTATTTCTTTTAATTTTTCTTAATGCGAATTAAAATCTGTGCTTCTATAATACAAAGCCTCTACAAAGCCTTTAAGGTGCTGAGGCATAAAATTGTTTTTTTGTTAAATATTATTAAATAATAAATAAAATAAAAATACAAAAAAAAAAAAAAAAAAATTATACTAAAATATTTTACTCGGTCGGATTACAATAATATCTGAGTTTGAAAATGAGCAACTGTGCGTCATAATGCCCATTTTGTTTAATACCCAATTGCCTGTAACTATTTTAGGAATGTATAAAAAAACGTGAAAGATAAAAAACTGCCATTTTCTATTCTTATTTTACCAAATGGCAAATGTCATTCATTTTGTCTTTGATATCACATGTTCACATTTAATTGATATTTGTGGGTGACACCGGGATACCTTTTATGTAGGAGATTTATCTTCATGATATTATGAATTGGTTCACAAAAGAAAAATCTTTGGAATTTAGCCAATACAAATGTTCATACAAATAATTTTTTATGTGCAGAGATTTATACATTTAAGGAAAAAAATGTCATTCAAAAACCTTTTTCCTAAAAATTGTGTAGCTTTTCCTTATTGCTGAGAAATATATTACATAAACAAAATATTCATTAAGGTGTCAAATTGAAATTCATAAAATAGTTTTATCTGAACCTCAATTGGGAGAAATTTTACGAAATATTTTAGATCTTCTAATAAAAAATCTATAAGTAAATTTCTAAATAATACACAAAATATCATTAAGAAGTAAAACCATACACTGAACGTATGAGTAATAATATATTTCCTATAATTAATTATCATTCGCCTTGATGGTTGTTTCTTAAATATTTGTTGGCCACCTAATTAAAAAAGTTTTGATAAAGATATATATTACTTTATAAAGTAATTATAATGATATATTACAAAATAAATATTAATATAAAATCATATAACATTATATCTAAAATATATATAAAATTATTTAATAGTACAATATGTAAAAATATATAATTACTATGGCTCATAAGTTAATTCTTTTATTACCGCGTTTTATGTACTTAAAATATGCATTAAAAATCGTAAAATATGCACTTAAAACTTTAAAACTTTCATCCATATTAACACAATTTAAGTAATTTTCGTCTTAAAAAGTGGGTAAAAATTTACCCGGGTAAAAATAGTTATATCTAGTCGTATATAATATGATTAAGTCGTATCTGATTTTGAATGGAGTCACTTTATATAATTATATGCAAATACATCTGATAATTTTTATTGAGAGAATTTTTTATATGGTACTTGATATTATTATATGTCTCCAAATCTTACTCCATATGTAACTACATAAGCCATATAACAATAATCCAAATATATGTAGTGATTGATATGATTATATATGGTCCCATGCTAATTTTTATTAAACTATATGTGACATCATACGAAAATATTTTCCTTATAATTTTATATAGCATATAATCCCATACATATTTTGGTAAAGTTCAATATCAAATTAAGTTATCTGCAAGTTAAGACTTTATTGCATATGGCTTCACATATAACACTATTAATTTTGTAACAAGATCATTATCATGTGATTTCTTTTATATAATTTCAAATAAAAAAATGCGTACATTTTATAAGACAATACTAACACTAGATTTTTTCTTGATAATTTTTAAACATTTCGTTGTTTCATTTAAACAAAAATGGGTCTTTCAAAATGTTGGTTTCTGGAAATTTAAATTTTCAACTTAAATACTTTTAATCATGTCACAAAAAGCATACCTACTATCGCCTAAAATTATATAAAATCAAATATATTTTTATCCAATTATATATAATTTAATGTCCCGGAAATGGACAAATCTCGGATAAAATTGTATCAAATTCTATCTTATTCGATATACTTAGATACATGTAGATGAGCCATTTTTCGGATCAATTTGTATGTGTTTATAAAAATGGAACTTATCAAATTATATATAATTATATTAGACTCCATATTAAAATTTTTACCCGTATATAGGATAATCATCGTAAGAAAGCTAGTAATATTGACTTGCTGTAATTTTTGCCTTCGTAAAAAAAATATGTATCAAAAAATATTTACAAATTTGAAGAAAAAAAATTATAAAATTTTTGGTTCAGCTTTTGTTGCAAATTTGTTGATTTTCAAAGATATTTGGTTATTATTGTCCTATAATTAACGGTAACAAACATGTATTTACATAACTTCCGATTCCTAATAAATATGATTACGTATGTCACATGTAATTGCATATATTTGTATACAATTGCATCTAATTGAATGTAAATGTATCACATTATATAATTTGATACATTTGGATGAGGCAAAATTCGGATACAATTTTATCAAACTATATCTAATTTCATCAAATTAGAGCTAAATGTATCAAATAATGTCAAATTGTATCTTGCAGCCTATCGCTTTAATTAAATTCAACAATATCGAATTCAACAAAAAGAGTATTTTATACAAAGCTCTCTTTGTAAAATGTTGCATTTGTTGACAATTCAAGTGTGTGTGTGTTGGAGAGTATCTAGAGATTAAGCTATTTTCAAGTATGTATGTGTTTCATCGTCTGTTTGTTTGTCTGACTGCCTGCCTGCTTGTTTGTGTGTATGATTACTTTAAGTGTGGCGCACATGTGGGGCGCATTCAAGTATTTCCCCACGGTCTATTTTTAGAAAAATCCAGTTTTTGGCAAACAAATTAAAACACCATAACAAAACCTTTGGAACGAAAACACTATAAACAACTAAAACAACTACAGAAAGATGGCAAAAACAAAAACAACATTCCAACACGTTTTGTCTTTAATAAAATTTGTTTACGTCTTCCATGCTGTAAAACGACAACCAACATCAAAATTTTGTTTTTAACAGACTATGCACATTTTAGTTAAACCAACAAAATATTTTTTTTAAGAAATACATTTTATGAAATTTTTAATTTAAATTAAAACTAATAATTATAATGTGCATACACTTTGTACTAGTAAATACTTGAAAATGTTTAAAAATTTCATCCAAAACTGCATGATGGTGTTAAGCAAGCTAAAAGAAATATTTAAAAAAAATCGTTAAAATAATAAAAATAAAACATTATGATAATAAACACCTGCAAAAAACCAGATCAACAACTTCAGTCACCAGACATCGTTATTTGATGACCAACCAACAAGACGATACATGTATTACTAACTTATTGTACACTGTATCATTTTGCGACTAGTGTTGTATTTTATTCAAATAATTGTAAAAAGAAAATAGATTTTTTATTTGAAATTACAAGAAAACTTAAATTTTAATAAAATTTTTATTTATAACGAGCTTTCAACCTCCGTATATTTACAAAAATCAAGCAAATCAAACATATTAGCTAGGTTGATACTAGTATTTCGATCTGGCGAAAGATCTCATCAGAACCAGAAGTTTTAGAAAAGCTACAGCCTCCAGAATAGACAGAGCTTTAACAAAATCGCTATTAATCATGTTTTTCCATTCTTGTCTTCTTAATATATTTAATAAAAATTATTCATTAAATCAATGAATTTAATAAAACCGATTCTGTTGTAGTTAGAATACAAATTCTATATTTTTCTTTAACAAAACTTTTTCTGAAATAAAAAATTCTACTCAAAGCGAATTTGAGTGCACGAACAAAAATAAAAGTTTATAGTAGTAAACTTTTTTCATAAAAACAACGAATTTCCTAAAATTCATGAAAAGCTTCACAGTTTTTATGAAATTAGCACTTTAATGAAACTTTTTCATTGAGCGAATGAAAATTTGCATAAATAAAATGATACTTTCCATAAAATATTATGAAAACTTTGATTAGATTGATGAAATGTTTTATCAAGTGCAACTTTAATGCTTCAATGCAAAAAATCATTAATATTACGGAAATAATTCTATCAGTGTACACTCATAAACAGAAGTTATTGCAAAAGTCTGTTAAACGTGTTCCAATTCAGTTGAACTATTTTTTTCTGTTGTTATCGTTTAAATCAGTTATTTAGCTAAATTTATTAAGTTATCTCGTTTTACCACAAAAAAAATTTCATCAGTATTTGAACTATTTTTTCAACCTTATAATTAGTAATTCGTGATTCTAAAATTTACAAATTTGCCAGTCAATTAAAACCACAATTGTTTTGAAAAAAAAATATTTTTTGATTCTCCGCTATCAGTCTCACTTGTAGATGGCTTTATTTACGCATAATTTTATTATATAATAATAAAATAGGACTCGTAGATTAAATGTTTATAATTAGAACATCAAAAATAAAACTGTTAACTTTACAAAATTTTAGTTATATTTAAGTTGAATTTTAGTTTATTGAAAATAGCAATTTACTCTGCTTAAAATTATCAAAAACGTTTACTAAATAGTTTTAGACTAAAAACCGTAAACAAAAACTTCAATATCAACAAGATTTTTCGATATATTTACCAATTTAGTTGAATGAAAATAACAGTACATTTTTCTAAAATCAACAAAAATTTTTGCTAACAAATTGTACATAGCTGATTTCAGAAGGGCAGATTTTTATTCGCATTAAAAAAATATCTAAAAAAAACTTAAAAAATTCAAATTTTCTTATAATTTTTTGTGTCTACTAATATGTAGCATTTTTTTTTTACTGATTTTAGCAGATTAATAATATAACTAAGTATTTGTAGATTTAGATTTATTTTTGCTATTCTTATCTTACTAATATTTAGCAAAAAAATTTGCTAATTTTACCAGTTTTTTCTGCAACGTTATTTTAAAGTAATTTTTTAGTAGTTTTAGCAAAAAATTTTACTAACTATTTTCTATCAGTGAACTATATCTCGGACACTAAGCGAGATAGAGCAAAATCTTTACACTTTACCAATAAACTAGTCTTTATTTACTACCCATACTCCCGGTAATAAATATGGACCTGCTTCTGGTCGGATCCAGTGAATCCAAAAATTCCGATTATAAGATAAACTTTAGCATAAGTTTTAACTAAAAATTCTGTTGATTTAGAAAACCTTTTAGCTAATTTACATAGTATTGTCAATGTATTTAACATTCTAGTAAGTTAGAAATTTTAACTAACCTTTTTTGCTAAAATTTTAGCTATATTTAGCAAATATGATTCTCAACTTCATTTAAAATTCTGGAGCAAATTCATGTACTTTTTTCTGTTGTCGTAGCTAAATTTGCAACCATTTTTACGCATTTTTTTTATGTAGTGTTTTAAGTTTTTTTTTTTTTTATAGAAAAAAAAGGTCTTAGAATCCAAGATAAAAAGTTTATAGAAACTGAAAAAAAGCTCTGCACTAGGAAAATTGTCTTCATGATATTAATGAATTGTAGATGAAAATTACATTAAACAAATGTAATTAATCATAGAATTTTATGAAAAATTGTATTTAATTTTGAATTGTCAGGTTTGAGATCATAATTAAAATGTTCACAGAAAAAATTATGGGCAAAAAATATCTAATTAATCGATTGTTTGAATATCCATGGCAATTTAAACAATTTTTTTAATTGAATCAATTAAAAAATTTATTGAGTTTTCTAATATATCCATACAGTGTTGAAAACATGTAAACAAAATTTTTAAAAATTTGGCAAACTATTTTTTTTTATTTTATTTAGATTAAATAATCAAACAAAGGTTTAATTATATCAATATATTATTTAATTTGTAAATAAAAAGAAAAAAAATCGCAAATGATTAACTTTTAATAAGTTGAATAGTTTACCGATTTCAAATACACGCAAAATCGTAGTTATTTCACTAGAGTTTGCAACACTCTTTTTGTTGAGATATTCGTGTACGCACGAAAACTTAATTTAGTTTCGTGTTTTATGTGTGGTAATAAAAGTGCACATGTGGATTTAAATAAACCTTATCGAAAAAGGACAATTAAACTATTATTTTTGTAAATAATTAAATTTTCAATAAGTATAAGTGTCATTAAACTATCATTTTAAAGTTGTGTGTGATTTTTTTAAGAAAGCAATTCAATTACAAGAAAAAGTTCAAGACAAGACAAGCAAAACAAAAATTTTGTCTTTACTTTTATTTGTTTTCTTATAATACATTTTTATATTAAAAAGCTTTAATTTAATTATAAATAAAATGTTAATTTAATTTACAAACCTACATTTCTTTTTTTATTTAATGGGGGGCATATAACAAAAATAAAAAATACGATTTTTTAATTAAAACTAACATTGTTTTCTTCTCAAGTTTCAATTAAAGTTTTAATCAATTTAACTAAACTTTTTAATTGAGGTTGTAAAGAAAAACAATAACTCTTTTAATTGATATTATTTTAATTGAAAGAGTTTTAATAAACTGTCTGCAAATTTTTTTAGTTAATACTATCATTTCAGTCGTAGGTGCAAAATCAATTAAAATATTAATTGATTCAATAAAATTTTTAATTAAAACCCGTTTTTAGGTTTTTCTGTGTTACTATTATTACAAAAAGATAACACTAATTGTTTTGAGAAATGTAAGAGAAGGTGAAAAATATCTTTTGTGGATCAGCGCTAGAGGAAGTGACGCACTTTCGACCTAAGCGACTAGGTCAACTTAAGCCTCATTCTCAATTTTTTTTATCTTCTCTTACATTTATAAGCAATTATTGTTTTCCATTTGGAATAATATTAACATTTTAATTATGATCCCAAACCTGACAATTCAAAATGAATTGCAATTTTAAAAGATCAACAATATATATAAAGGTTTTCATAAATATAAAACAATTTTACATTTACTTTGTGGAGAACATTTTTAAATTTTGTCCCAACTTTGTAAGAAAGTTCTGATTCGCATTTTTGCAAATATTTGCTAGATTAAAAAAAGAAAAATCGTAATTTTTATTAATTAAGCAACTATCCGGATGTCTTAAAATTAGATTTCTATCACTGAATTTGTTTTATCTAACATATGCAACCAGTTTCTAATACGTACAAAATTTATAAATGTATATGATGATGGTGGCACTTTGATGGTGGTAACACGATTTTTGTAGTTTTTATTTGAGACAGACAACCAGGCGCAACTTAAATGCTGCAAACATAGTGTGAATAAGACTTAAACTTGTTACATGTTTAAATTAAATTGAAAAAATTATGGCAACACAAAAAAAAAAAAAAAATGAATTGATTAGATACCAGCTGACCAAGCAGCTAAGAAAACCAGCTAAAAGTCATTAATCTAATACTACAACTACAACAACATGGCCAATCAAACGACCAAAACCATCCAGCTAAAGCCAGTCACCCTGTCACCTGAGTATAATACTTGAATACACAATGTATTAAAATCATATAGTATATCCCCTTTTACCGCTTTAGATGATATTTAATAAAAAATTGTTAAATTAAAGTAGAAAAATGTGCATGCCGCCTTTGTACACAAGAGCAAAATTGTTAAATCAATTAAAAATGATTCATTAACTAACAAATTGTTGTAAATGGCCTTCATACCCTCAAAAAAAAATATCAGTAAAGTCAGCACAATTTTATGGGAGGATCATTGCAGAAAAATTGCTAATATCAGCAAAAAAAGTTGCTGAATTTTTGTTGAATTTGCAAATATTTTTGCTGATAGCAATTTTTCTTTAATAATCCTAACAGTAAAAATTTTGCTGACTTTGAGTGTATGCACTTTCAGACAGAATTTATAAAGAAACCATATGCAAAATTTTTCAAAGGTCCTTTTTATCAATATAGAAATAAAAATCTTAGTGATTTTAGCGGCCATACCAAATTAATGAAAATTTTCTTTACAGAATGAACTAACAAGAGAACTCTGTTGGGTGGTTCCTCTAGATTTCAATGAAATTCGGATGTAGATAGAGGAGACAAACGTCATTATAAATTGGTATAAAACATACCTGCCCATCGCATATTTAGATGATAAAAATGGGTTTAAAACTTTTTTGTTTTAACATTTTTACTGTTTTGTACCTTAATGTAAAAATCATCGAAATACGGTTTCTTGGAAAGAAGCAAACAACAAAAAATTGGGTTATATATGACCCCATATTTGAAACCTTAAATGTGAAAATGGTACTCATTAAACTCAATTAACCTGTTAAAATTACAAACTTTTAGTTGTATTAGAGACAATTTTTAGTTCATTGTAAATCTAAATTTTCTCTGCTAAAATTAACATTTTTTTTGGTATATTTACCTAAATTTTAATTGAATGCAACTTTCAGAAAATTTTGCTAAAATCACAACAGAAATAATTGCTAGAAAACTGTAGACTGCTGATTTTTGAAATTCAAAGTTTTATTTGAAATAAAAAAACTTCTAACAAAACTTTCAAAGTTTTACATTTATTTTTAATGTTTTTTGTCTACCAATATTTGATTTTTTTTTTGCTAACTTTAGCATATTAATTTCTTACATACAATTAACTAAAATTTAGCTTGGATATAGCTAAGTTCTTATTGATAAAACCGATTTATTTTTGCTATACTTATCTTACTAATATTTAGCAACAAATCTGATAATCTGACAACGTAATTTTGAACTAATTTTTAGTAGTTTAAGTTAAAGTTTTTACTAATTTTTAAACTTTTGAAATGATATTTTTTATCATCCGAAACATAATATAATGAGCTTTTTGGCATTGCGTTCACCACTTTCATTTCAACACGAAAAAAAAAAATCATCAGACGGTCTCAGCTGGCTTCCCGAGAATTTTTGAGAGGGAAACTATCTCAAGTGAGAATTCAAATAGCTCTGAAATTTAAATTTGTTATTGGTGAAACAAATCTATTCTTAACCGGTTAACTGGTTTTGCCGCATACGCTGCGGCAGTCTAAAAAACTTAATATCTAACTTTACAGAAGATTTATGTTTAAGTAAACGATAATACTACTTTGATATTAAGTGCTTTTAATAGTATAAAATCTTGTCTTTCACTTGAGCCATTTTATTTTCAAAAGTAATGATAAATTTTGTAAAATGTGTTTTACATATTTTTATCTTATAATTAGGGAATAAAAATGGGGGTGAAAATGTTTTCTTAAGAATTTTCATATTTATTTCAAAGTAACTATATGCAAATTTTTTATCAGCAGGAAGTTATTTCAAAGAGCTATCTTTGGATGTTTAAATGTTCAGATTTTGTATTAAATGTTCATATTTTTTTAATCAAGTTCAGCTAATTAATTGTTATACTGAGAGAGTTTTCTGCATGCTATTAATGAATTTTTGCATTAAACGAAATGCAAGTTTTCATTAAACTGTATGAAAAATATAATTTTATTAATTATAAGTTTCATACACTCAATCAAGAAATTTCATAAAAAACTGTTTTCATAAAAAGTATGAAGCTTTTTGATTATTTTTAAGAAGTTTTTTTTGTTTATTTTGTAAAGAAAAATTATTTTTCAAAAAATTGTTTAGTCAGATATCTGTCGACTGTCATATGCGTACTTAGTGTCAGATTTAAGCTTGAAGTTTCATATTTTTAAAATTAATTGCTGTACAACTGCGGAACCCGTTTAAATTGTTCAATTGGAAAAACGACATAAAACAGTTAATCGAATTAAATGTTCAGATTATGGTATTATAATCTTAACAGACCACCACGATCATATGATTTAACGCCATTGACTTTTACGGGGGCACAATTCTCAAAAAAATATTTTTGAAAATAACAGCCACCCTAATGGTACATTCTAGTTGTTTATGTCAAGTGCAGTTATTAATCCATAAATTTCAATTTAGTTACGGTTACTTGTTGTTCATAGGGTGTTTGGATTTTGAAGCACTTCTTCTCTA
This sequence comes from Delia radicum, assembly GCA_021234595.1. Lineage (NCBI taxonomy): Eukaryota > Metazoa > Arthropoda > Insecta > Diptera > Anthomyiidae > Delia > Delia radicum. The sequence goes on from CM037853.1 coordinate 238,193,591, forward strand.
TTTCGCTTATATTTTTCCCAATTTAAATTTCCGGTTTACACACCCACCTGTTTAGAAACTTAAGGTATTGTGTATGTATATTAGAGTGAAGCGAAAACAAATCTAAAAAAATATCGAATCCAAAAAATTTTAAAAAAAATTTTGCGAAAAACAATTATGGTATTTTTTTTTTTTTTGATAAAAATCAATAATATATATAGTTTATGGCGTCCAAAGTCCTATTTCGATTACATACAAACGGAATGCCACTGCACAGTGAAAACAAGCAGTGCCGGAATTTTGCGTAAGACAAACTGCAAAAATAAACATTTTTAAATCGGTTCATATGTTAGTTATCATCGAAAAGGGTCTACGTTTTGGATGTTCGAAAAATTTTAGGAATTTAAATATATTATTTTTATCGTACACACAGAGAAATAAAATGACAACCGACTTGAAAAGTGTATATTAATGGTAACAACTTATAAATTCTGTTAGTACAACGATATTTAAATTAGATTTCTCAAAATTTTGGGTGTTGCAAATAAAATTCTGTTGCACTAACCGAACTTTCTTGTGAAAACTAATTTAAAGTTGTGCCAACTGTCTGAAATTCGTAATAACCAAATTTGGTCCTAGTAACCGAATTTTAGTTGGTAAATAGCTAACTTTTTTTCTGTGTGTATGATACATATATTTAAACAAACTTTGGCTTTGAATCCTCAAACGGTTTTTAAACTAGGGCGAACCTAAAGCTAACTCAAATTCACAACTTTTCTCTAATACTTATATCAAAAAAAGTATCTTAAGTTTTGCTCCACTCTAATATGCATATGTACTTGGCGCATGCATGCATGTATGCCGGCAAAACTGCCTGCCTGACTGTGTATAAGTATGTGCGATTTTCTATAAACAAATTTGTATAAATTAATTATTTTAAGTGTTTTTCTTACATATGTATGTATGTATCATCAAACGCTGAATTTACGCAGATATATTTTTACTTTTTCTCTATTATTATTTTGTTTGTGAGATCTTTTTATAACAAAAAATATTTATTTATCCACTGATCTATGTACACAGAAAATTTATTTACTAAAAATTTGCAATTAAACATTTAATTAAATTTGATGTTAAACAGATGATTAGTATATTCAATTAAACTTTGTATTGTACGGTCAAAAATGTCATTAATAACTAATTAAGCGGATTAAATTAAATTTTATTGAATCATCGCATTTTTTAATTCAATATCGAAATTATTTTTCTATGTAGTTTTAGGTGCAATTTTCCTACTTTATATTGTATATAGTGTTTGTATTTATGTATTTAACTATACAGAGCTTTAAAACAAACCATTCTTAGTTCCCAATAGGAACCACAGGACATAGTATAAATATATATTCTTTAAAAAAAAAACTGATTGCAATTAACATGTTTTTAGTATAAAATGAGTATATCTACAAATATTTTAACAGCATTTTATGAATTTTAATAGAATATATTTGTAGATTTAGTAATAATTGATTGAAAACATGTTAATCTCAACCAATTTCGTGTTATGCGGGAAATTATAACTTTGCACAATTAATTTAGAATTTAAAGGAATTAATTCTACAAAGATCTGCTTCCTCACACAATTACGATATTTTTTTACACTACAGTAAGTTTTAGGTTAATTGAAACCATTTAGTTTATCATGATGTTTTTATAGTCGGGATACACTTAAAAGGAGGCATCTAACGGGTTCCCTCCAATTGCACTAAAATTTGGATATGTGATAAATAGAGGGGAAAAAATAAATAACAATATGTACCTTTTTAAAAATAAATCTATTTTCCGTTATTTGCGTTTCTTTCAAGCCTCTTTCAAAGAACTAATGAAAGGTATTTGGATGGCCTTTCCATTTTAGTACAGAAAATAGTAAATAGTTTTTAAACAAAAAAGTTTCGAACAACTTTGAAACCCCTAAATATGCGATTCGCAAGGAATGTTTCTTATCAATTTTTTATTACTTTCATCCCTATCTTATACTCATGAGGAACCTACTTAATACTTATAAGGAAACTACTTAATGGCGAACTCCAGATTTAAATTTTTAAAAAAAATTTATATGTGGTAAAGAGAGTAAACTATGGAATTTCAAAATTAATGGAAATTTTTTGTTTGAAAACTTCTTAGTGTGTTTAGTTTGCCATAAAAGCAAAATTAAAAAAAAAATGATAAATTTTTGACTACACATGTCAGATTAATATCCCCCTTAAGGTAGTTCCCTTGTTACACGTCCAAAAAAGAGCTTCATATTATGATCGTTTAATAGCATCATGTTATGATTGAAATACGTAACAATCATAATATGAACCTTATATTATCATTATCCTAGATAATAATAAAATAGTCCTCACTGATCATAATATGATCAATCGGAATCATGTTTATGATTCTTAGGATCATAATATGATTATTTTTATCATGTGCATCTTTTCTCTGTGTGTAGTTCAAAAAATGACCTGTTCATTGTATCGTTCATTTAATCAGAATTTCGCCGTATTTAGTTTATTTAACAACACATAAACATGATAATATTTTTTTGTGCTTTATCACTCTTAAAATCTTACACTGCAATCTACTCCTGAGACTGTTGTTTTTGTTGTTTTTGTGGGTGCCATACACTAACGAAAACAACGAAAACTCTATAGTTTTGTGTCATAGTATTGTTGTTGTTTTGTATACTTTATATACGCCACACAGTGTCACGGTAAAAAAAAAGTTATTTTTAGCTTATCGTATTTTTAAATGGCCTTGGATCGTGTATAAGTGAGCGTGAATTTGAAATAACCAAACAATAATAATCGTCTAAAATAAATGATCTCGACAGTTTACAATAAGTAAATAATAATACAGAAAAGAAAAAAAAAAAACTATACAACAAAACAAACAAATTGAGCGCCATCCAAAGTACTAGATTGAAATAGATTGAGAGTAAAACATAAATTAAAAGCAAAACATAAAGATGCCACACGATGAGAGTAGCTAAATTAATTTTTTTTATCGTATATATGAACTTAAAAATTTTCGTGGAATATTATTTTAGCTTTAATAAAATGTGATTAATATACGAAACACAATTAAAACAAAAATTATGATGCAATTTTCACGGAAATTTTCACATTTTCTTTCATTTAGATCGATATCTTCTAAGTTGTATGAAACATAACTGCCCAATCGCATATTTAGGGGGTAAAAATGGGTTTCAAGTTGTTCAAAACTTTCTTGTTTTAAATTTTTTTTGTGCCAAAATTTAAATTTCATCCAACGACCTTTCATTTGATATCAAATTTCTATATTGTTTCTTTTAAGGAAGTTTTGGAAAAATCTAAAATAACGGACAAATGGGTTATTTTTGACCCCAAATTTTCTTTCTCTTCTTGTTTGAACGGCTGAATTTTAGCTGTTTTTTTAAAACTTGTGGATAAAACAATTTAAATTCTGTTTTTTGTTTTTGGTTGCACAATACAACAAAACCACAAAAATACAAAATTAACAATTTGTCAATAAGTGGGCTGTTTGATAAGTTCTCGGCCTACAAATTACGCAGATCTGCGGGACTCACGGTTATCTGAAAGCAAAACGGGAAACGGCTTCCTTTCAAGAGCCACATCACGTTGAAATTTTGCACTCTAGTTTCAAATATCTCCGCTAGGTGGCGCTTTGAAGTGAATATTTTTTAGCAGATTTGTTTTTGCTAAATATTAGTGAAATAAGAACATCAAAAGTAATACTGTTAAATTAAGAAGTTTTAGTTGAATTCGAGTTAAATTTAAATTAACTGTAAACATCAATATATTCTGCTACAATCACCAAAAACTTTGCAAAATTTTAGTAGACAAAAAATAGCAAACAAAAACTGTAATATGAACAAAATTATTTTTAAATTTGCCTTGAATTTAGTTGAATGCAAGTAACAGTAGATTTTGTTAAAATCAACAGAGATATTGACTAAAAAGTTTTGAAGTGCTGATTTCAAAAGGGCAGATTTTAATTCGAATAAAAAAATGTAAAAAAGAAAAACTTTGAAAACTACACATTTTTTTGTGACTTTAAAATTTTTTAGTTGGCATTGATTTAACCAAGGATAAAGAAATGAAATAGTTATGCAAAAACAGACAATTGTAATAAAAAAAATTGATTTTAAAAAGTGTTTTGTTTAGGAAAAAAGATTAAACTTTAAAATTAAGGTCATCTCTTTAAATGTATTCGCTAATTTTTTTCAATTTTTATCACGTATACATTATACAGTCTTGTATGCCAACTGATTAGTCATGATGGATCAGCTTATGGCAATATATACTTGATAAAATATCGAATATTTATAAAATAAGTTGCAAATAAATTTTTTGTATTAAAACACAATTATAATTGCCCGTTAAAGGCAATGGAATTGATCAATACCAATTGAAACAAAATTTCATTTTCATTGTTTTCAAGCAATTGTAATCCCAAAAAAATTAATTACCATTCACGTCAATTGGTCCATTCAATGAACTAGTCCCAAGTATGTTTTCAATTAACTAAAATTTAGCTCAAATAAAACTTAATTTTTTTAAATTCAACAAATTAATTTTTAATATTCGTATGTTATTAATATTTTGCAAAAAAATTTGCTAAATTTAGCAGTTTTTCCTGCAACGTCATTTCAACTTATTTTTAGTAGTTTTAGCAAAAAAGTTTACTAATTTGTTCTATTAGAGCATGTATTTTTGTTTCCACAAAGTTTAGTTTAAAAATTTATCAATATTTAAATTCAAACAACAAAAATATAAGGGAACTCTGTTGATAAAATATAAATAAAATTTTCGAAGCTAAAAGTAATGGGAACAATGATCGTTCAGACATACCCAGGTAAAAACTATCTTTTTTAGCGAACTTGATGCTGTAAATACCCCAAATATTTTTTCTTTCATCTTTTAATTGAAATATTAGCCTTGTTTTGTTCCTCGCACTTAACATGGAAATGAAAAACAAAAAACGATTGGCAGCACTTTTAATACATTAACACTTAAGAGTTAACTAACATAGTTAACATGCCCAATGTCAAAACTTGTATGCGATTTCGTAACGCGTATAGGAAAAACACAACCCCTATTATTGACTTTGCTTAAGACGTATATATACGTCCACTCTGCATGGGATTTTTAATTTCGGCGCAACCAGCGAAGGGTTTTTTTTTTATTATTTTGACTACGCAGTAAACAAAAAGTTATAATAGATATTTTATTATATATTAATATTAAAAAAGTACTATTTATAATAGACTCATTATACGAATACACAAATATTTGTATGTTTGTGTAATTACTCAGACACATACAGTAGGGTGTCCCGAAAATGAATTAAACAGCGTTAGAACTCAAACCCCGTGTTCAAAAAATATTAAACAGCATTTCAAATACATTTTAGTTGAAACATAAATTTTAGCCTTAACACTGTATTCATAAACGAATATTAACTTTTACACAGGATTTAAAATAGTTATTTTAAGCTAATATTCGTTTATGAATACAGTATTAAGGCGTAAAATGTGTTTTAACTGAAATGTATTTGAAATTTGATTGCAGATTTTTTTTTATGAATACGGACGTAAGTATTTAAGAAAATTTATCAACAAATAAGAATAGTTCTCAGACTATACCTTAAATAACGTAAATTTTAGGTAAATTTTTTACCGCAGCTGTTAATTTTGAACGCTTACAGTGGGGTTTTGTGAAAGTCATCTTGAAAAGACATTTAAAAGTTTTCAAACAAACAGATTTTGAAAAATTGTAAACCTCTTTTTGCCGACGATATATAATAGTGACATTTTTATAAATTTTTCTTCCTCAAAATTCCATCAACATCTAAAAGTTATATTAGTGTTTTGTTTTTATATACATACATCGAGATTATTTTTATGTTATTTTCAATTTATAACGAGCTTTCAACCTCCGTATATTTACAAAAATAAAGCAAATCAAACATATTAGCTAGGTTGATACTAGTATTTCGATCTGGCTAAAGATCTTAGCAGAACCCGAAGTTTTAGAAAAGCTAGAGCCTGCATAATAGGCAGAACTTTAACAAAAAACCTATTAATAATCAATTTTGCTCCATTCTTGTCTTCTTAGTAATCAAGCACGTTGCTAAACTTTGAAGACCAAAAAAAGTTTGTCTTAAAGTAGTTTTCTGTAAAAATAGCAGAAATAGTTACTAAAAATTAGTTCAAAATGGCATTGCAGAAAAAGGCAGTAAAATTAGCAAAATCGTTTTGCTAAATATTAGTAAAATAAAAAAAACAACATAACTGTAAAATCTACTAAATTTTAGTAAATTTTTAGTTTTCATGAAAACTAAGCGCCATCTATCCGTGAAAATTTGTATTATTAATAATAAGACAACTAAAATATAGCTCGGTATTTATAAGATTAATAAAATACAGAGTTTATCTGTCTTTTATTTGTTTTTATTATTTCCTTTGCTCCTTTTGTATGTACATCGGAATGTTATATGCCAAAGACTAGATCTAAAATCTAAAAAATTAAACTAATAGAAAATAAATAATATTAAACATTTAATTAAACATGCACTGATTTTTCCAATTCTTTAAATATCTATTCATTGTTAAAAGAAAAATATTTTTTTAGATTTTTTAAAAAACTCTTGAATACTAGTTTAATTTTTGATTATTTATAATAAACTGGTTTTATTATTTTTTATTTTAAAAATGTTGTATTTCATCCAGTCAAAATAGAAAAATGTTTTAACTAAAATCTCAATTTGAACTAAAAATTACTTTAAAACTTGCAAAGTTGGATTAATAACGGCTTTACTTAGTTTTATACTAACTTTTTTCTATGAGTGTATTTCGTGTAAAAATATATTCGGTACACCCTAACATATAGTTAATAATTATTTTAAGCTTTTAATGGTCATTTAATAATTTTTTTTGTAGAAATTATTATACAATTACTTATTTACTAATTTTAAATGTGTTCTATTATTTATTTGTAATTATAAGTAATTTGTCATAAACATTTTGTCATTTAAGTGGTGTTTCAGTATTATATACTTTTGGCAGTTTATTTAAACAACTTAAATTTTAATTGATTGTAAGAGACATATTTTAAAATTGATAACAGTAAATTTATGGTTTAATTAACGATAGTTGTACAAAAAAACTTAATAATATTGTTTATTCGATAAACCACTACACCTTTTTCACCTGTAATTCAGAAAATATCAATTGAATTTCAGATATTCCATTTTAAGTTCAGAAAACATTAATTGAATTTCAGAACCATTTGAAATTCAGAAAACATCAATTGATATTAAAATTTTCCATTTGAAATTCAGAAAACATCAATTGAAATTCAGAAAACATCATTTGTAATTCACAAAATTTCAATTCAATATTCAGAAAACATCATTTTAAATTCAGAAACACATCAATTGAAATTCAGAACACGTTAATTGATATTTAGAAAATATAAATTGAAACTCAGATGAGTCAATTTAAATTTTTGAAAATATCATTTGAAATTTTTTTTTTTTTTTTTTAAAGAAAAGCAACACTCCGGAAATTCTTCCTATTAATTAATGTGCTGCTTTCTTTGAAAAGGGTATAGTGGTGAGATCAAAGGTGGTGAAAGATGAAGGGCTTCAAACATGGCAACACTGTAATTGCGCGAGTAGATAAGTCTTAGAACAGTTGTTGCTCGCCACCTGATGTAGAGTTGGCGAATTTATTGAAGCTTTTTGTTTCATAGCCCTGATTCATTATTTTACTTCGGTGGGGTTAAGTGCTATGGGAACACCGAAGGTGGGCGCAGCGATACATATAAGTGATAGAAAAACTCATACATATTATTTTTCTAAATTGATGTTGTCGTCACCGAGAATCGAACCCGGGACCATCTGTGCAACAGACCAACGCGCTAACCATTACACCACAACGCCCACAAAAATTTCAATTAATACCCTGCAGGAAGCTTGGGGTCAAGTGTCTCCAAGTCTCCACTTTTGTCTACTATTTTGTTGACATTGTCAACGAAGCGTCTACACTTTTTATTTTATTAACTCACTAGTAAATTTTTGGTTCCAATGTCTACATATGGTCCCATTAGAACTAATTAGTCACTAGTGAATCTATGGTTCTTATGTCTACATGTGGTCCCATAAGAACTAACGAGTCACTAGTGAATCTTTGGTCCAATGTCTGCATATGGTCCCATAAGAACTAACTAGTCACTAGTGAATCTATGTTTCTAATGTCTACATATGGTCCCATAAGACCTACCTAGTCACTTGTGAATCTTTGGTTCCAATGTCTACATATGGTCCCATAAGAACTACCTATTCACTACCTATTCAATAGTTCTAATGTCACTAATGATTTTCAATGACACGTACATGTTAAATGTCTATAGCAAATTACATTGCCTGGGGAATATTTGGTTAGTAGTACTGGTGACACAGTCAATAGTGAATCAATACTTTTTCACTATTGACATTTCCTGCAGGGTATTTTCTAAATTACAATTGATGAGTTTTTGTATTTCAATTGATGTTTTCTGAACTTCAGAAAAATACAATTGGCACAGTATTGGCAAAGCGTCGGCGACGGTCGGTTATACGTTGGCAGAACGTGGTATTAACAATCATGACAGTATTGCCTTGTTACCCGATTGATAACAGTGGCCAACCGTTGGTTTGAGCGAACTTGCCACTGTTGGCAAAAAGTTGGTAATACAAAAAATTTGGTGCTTTTAAAATAGTGGGAAATAAAATAAAATTAAAAATTTATTTCTAATTGGTTGTACTATTGGTAAAAACAATGTTGGCAAAGAATTTTGCAGGTGGTACTGGCAAAACACTTATGTATTTTGCAAACAAAATAGTGTTTTCTTAGTACAATAATCGTTGTACATTTGGTAATTTTTAACACAGTTGGTTTTACAAAAATAGCAGTGGTTTGCAAGTACTATTTTTTTTTTGGTAAGATTGTCAATTTCTATCTGGGCAATTTCATTTTATTAATATAATTTGTGTGTCCTTGTGAGTGTGTAAGTGTTAATTGTATATAATTAAATTATTTCCTAATTCCCCAAATATGTACGGATTATATATTTCTTATTTTATGTACTACAATAAAAAATTCCTTTAATGTAATTTTATTGTTTTAAGTTTGCCTATTGTTATCTAATAAATTCTCAGTGTGATATTAAATATAAAGGATTATTTTGTGTTTCCTTTTAAATGATTGTGTGAGACTTATTAGTCATATATTTTTTTATATTGATATCTTACAAGAAAGGTCTTTCCCCTTTTTATAAGGAATTTCAGAAATGTTATAAAGCAGATTCTTTTCGAAATGTTCTTCCTCCCAGTGTACAAAATTAGTCTTAATAGCATCATAAAAGAGCCTTTAAACCTTCTGAAGTCTTAGGTATATATGGAAATATAGCTGAGCGCTCTTTTAGGACTCAAACAAAACTCCTAAATATGAGCAAAAACGTCAGAAGTTTTTGAGCCATTTATTAGTCATTTATGGTCATTTCAATTAGGCTCATAAATAAGAGTCAATTAGAATAAATTTATGACAAAGAAATTTGAGCGCTCCGAAAATTATCATATTTTAGAGTCTTTTTGAGTTATAATTAATGTGTTGACTGGGATTGTCTGTGTAACAGTCCAACGCGCGACCCATTACACCACAACGTCCACAAATAACACATACAATGAAGCAGTAAATAATACATACAATAAAGCATTAATGTTGTCAATACACAAAAAAGCGTTTCTCATTTTCTACGAAGGGATGAATTCATTGCTTCTTAGAGCACATGAAGGAAGCGCTTTTCATCTGCTAAAAAGAGACATACCAAGTGGCACAACGCGAACAAAAATCATTCCTTCTGGAATTGTTTCGGAAGCGCTCGGTTATTAAGTAATGTCTTCCAGAATATCTTCTGGGTAAGCACTATATTTTGTTGTGATATTACTTACAAAAGTTTAATGAACATTTTTGAAGTTTTCCAAAAATTTCTGGTACAATATATGATCCACCAGATCTGCCTGTATTTGGGTACAAATATGCACAGATCTGGTACTATATCTGATCAGATCTGGGCATAAAGTTTATCACAAATGCCATATCTTATCATATATGATAGGATCTGGCACCAGATCAAATTATATTCAATCATACTCGTATCTAATGAGATTCAATCATACTCTTATCTAATGAGATTCAATCATATCTAATTAGATCTTATTAGATCTGATGAGATCTAATTGTTTTTACACGGTCTGCTTTCCGAATTAACCTTCAAATTAATCCGTTTTTTTTTTGCATGCCATTTATTTGGAATTGTCCTAAAAAGGACGGGGTGAAATATAAAAACCTTTTGACAAAATCGATTTTTAAATGACTCGCGGATTAAAATTTTTTATTTTAAAAAACTTAATACCACATAAATAGTATATAAGCTATTAGTTCTCAAAAATATTTAAAATTAGGGTTAATTTGTTTTTTTTTTAACTTTATGGTACTTTAATAGTATTTTACACGATAATAACTATAATTAGGGACTTCCCTTTCTGCAAGGAGCGCAAAAGTTATGGCGGTTAAAATTTACAAAATTCTCAAAATTGCATTTTTTGATTATATTCCAAAAAATTTCGTAAATGTTTAATATTTTTTGGCGTTTTATTTATTTTGTGCTTTCCAAAAAAATCTTTGTCAATTTCTGTGGCGTTTACGCGATATTTAAAAATTATAATTTGTTTTAAGCTGTATTTACATTAGTTCTAAATTCGGTTTAAACTAGATCATATAAATAAAGGCAGCTTTAGAGATTATATTTGAATTTAACCCTTAAATGCTCAACAGCTTCGATTTGAATAAAATTGTGTTTTTATGATATGAAATGCTAACTAAAAAAAAACTGCGTACCAAGATTTTTCAAATAATTTTTTTTACGCTTTTTATAAGCAAAAATCCAAAATTTTCAAAATTTTAAATTGCCCGTTACACAAAAACGGAGTGACTTAGGAACAAAAAAGATATATCATTCAAAAGCTTATATTTGCCTCTTAACACTAATGCCTTTTATTTAAACTTTCTAAAATTACATGTGCCCTTTTTTCGATATCATAAAAAGCGCAATTCTTGAGTTTTTAATTAATTTTGAAGTTTTTAATTTTTTTGACTTTGATGGTTAATAAAAGGTACGATTCTAAATAGTTATTTATAAATGTATTTTATTAAAGAGCGCTTGAGAGTTCTTAACACACTAGTGAAGTTTTCATTTTGATTAAGCTTAAAATAAAGTCGTAGGAAAATGTTTGTATCTTTAAAGATACAGTGAGGATTTAAGGGTTAACGCAATCAGTTGAAGAGAAAATGAATTTTCTACAAGTTAATTCCAACTATGTGTAGTTTTTCAACATGATGCTTTTTAATAGTTACTAAATTTTATTTGGTCCATAAAATATTTATTAATATATATTAATGCTCCCCTGGTTTTGTGTTAAAGCGTTGACAAATCGTACAAATAAGGTTATTTTTAACGAATTTCGCGCAACAGTGCTGATGTGCCGGAGCAAAACGTGTTTTGTTAAAAGAGTAAATTTTTTAGCACACAATCCCTTTGGAAAAAATTTATGATGACGTTCAATTATATGTTTTGCCACTTTTGTTTGTTATATAAAAAAAAACCAAAACAAATTGTGCAATTTTTGCACAATTTTCGAAATGTCCATAATATTTTTGCATTTAATTTTTTTTATTTATTCCTTTGATTTTGAGTTGTAAAATAACAAAAAACACAGCTCACGAAGCAAAACTGCTTTTTGAACAAAATTCACGCTCATGCTTTTCCAATTTTGTGACGGTCGTACTATTTATCTGTTAAGGGCACATCAATGCAACATACCTCCAACTGTGAAGAATTACAACATTAAAGATCCATTGTTTTCAAATTTGTATTCCTTAGTGTCCGGTACAAAAAAAACACCAAAAATTTAAAAATTCTAAATAAAATTGGTTTAATTTTCGACTACCATGTATTTATTTGTTAGATGATGGAACGCCAATAAGGTACGCATTGAATTTATATCTCAACAGTTGAGGGATTTTTGTATTACCAACTGGAATCAAAAAAATTTAAAGCCCAAAACAAAACAAAAATAAAAAGAACAAAAAAAAGTGTTTCAAACGATTTTTAAAAATTTTTCAACTTTGGGCGATAACAATTAAAAATATAGACCTGTTAATTCAAACGTATAACCCGCTTTTCAAATATATAAAAATTGCGAAAGTTATTGCGAAATAATATCAGTTTTAAAGGATTCAAATATTTTTGACATAATCCCATAGGTGTATTAATTATTGTACAACGGAATTAGTTTCTTCATCAATCCATTTCATTAAAATTGCATGGATTCGATTAACAATAACATGAAATATGGCAAAAAAATAGTTGTATGTTCTCAAATTAATGAATCTACTTACTATTTTTGTATTCAAGAAAAGAATATTCATCTTGTATTCGTATTTCGTATTTTTTAATTTGATGGTAATAAGAGATTAAATACAAATATTAAATCAAATGAAAAGAATTTTAAAAATCATACATTATATAAATATGATAACTTACATGATGTTATTGTGATGATAGATGGGATTTTTGTAATTTAATTCTGCAAAAAACCAGTAAACAACTACTGATTTCATTTATCCATAACTGGAATTAAAGAAATATACAAATTTATGATTATTGTTACAGTTAAAGTTTAACAAAAAAAATAATAGGAACAGTTTTATATACCCAGAGAGAATTTTAGTGGACGAAAAATAATGAAAGTTTTCAGTGAACTAATTAAACTTTTCTTCACAAAGTGAACGAAAATTTCATACTTTTTATGAAACTAGTGAATTAAACTCTTAATAAATGATACGATATTTTTCATAAAATTTTATTAAAACCTGCATTAGTTTAATGAAAAGTTGCAAGGGACAAATTCTAGTGCAACTTCATTGCTTATATGCAAAAAATATCATTAATATCATGCAAAGAATTTTCTCAGTGTATTAAAACAAAAGGTAAACATTTTTTTTTCCATTTTTTAACCCTATAAAGTAAAAAAGAGCCGCTAAAAAGATCGCACTTTTATTAAGTTTGTTTTACAATCTCATATCAAAATTGTTAAGAGATAATGGCGCCTCAGCAGGCACTTAAGATAAGAATAAAAAAAGTATAGAATAAATGTGATTTCTCGATAAATTTGCTTTTAAACTAAACTTTTGTTACAAATTTTATTTTTAAAAACTGTGTGTTTTGAGTACAATGCGGCGGAGATTTATGTATCTTATTGTCTAGTCAACACAATAAACAAATATAAAAAGCCTTAAAACTTAAACATTTTCCAATATTGAAATATTTTCAATATAAATCCAGCCTTATTTAGTAAAATCTCTATAAAAAAGGATATTTTATTTTATATAAATAAAGTATAAAAACATATAAAACCTTTAATCCTTTCACTTTTGACTTTTTGTTTGGGGCCCTAAAATTAGAAAAAAAAGTTTACACATTTGCCCCCTCCCCCTCCCCGATTTCTTATACCATTTTGAGCACAAAAGCATACAAATAAACAAAAATTATTTGGGCTGGTCATTAGATGAAGCTACGTGCCAATTTTCAAGATTCTAGCTTTGTTTACGAGATACACTAAACGCCCCTTTTTCGGAGATAAAGGCTGATCAAAAAATTTGACTTTGTTAACAAATATCGCCACTATATAGCCCTGATGAACAGTTGAGGCCTATATTTTTTTTTTTTTCAATGACCAATATCCTATTGAACATATTCAAACAAAAATATAAAGTTTTATTTATTATCATTATCATTTTTTTTTAATTTTTTTAAAATGTGTACACTGTAGTGTACACGGATACACTAAAAGAAATAAGTTAGTATAACATCTTGTAAATCAAGTATACTATTTCTCAAGAAATTTTTTTGCTGAAATTGTCTTTTCAACTGCATTTGCACTTAACTGATTTGAACTTATGTTTTACTAACATTTTACTAATGTTTTACTAATTTATTTTGCTTAATAAATTGTGCTAATAAGTACATTAATAGTGTGGACGACAATCAGATTGAAAGATATAAGCAGACTCAAGTAAATGTCGCGGCATGTCGAAATGTAGTAGAGACGGAAAAAATTATACTAAAAAGTATAACTCTTGTAAGACATATACAAAAATCAACCATGGAAGATTTTTGTATCTGTTTTTTGTATAAAAGGACGCTAACAAAGACAAACTAAAGTAATTAAATTTAAAATTTTTGTATCTGTTTTTTCATACAAAAGGACGCTAACAATATGAATACATATGTGGATTAAAAAAATACATGTGTGGATTAATTTTGTTTTGACAACGGCTTGTCAAAGTAATTGTAAATTAATTAAATTAAAGACAAAATTAATTATTTAAATTAAAATGTGTATTTTTAAACTAAATCTTTATAAGGATTATTAATGTAGTGTGGTCAAATTTCAAACAAATATACGTTCAGATATACAGACTAAAGCGAAAGACAAGGAAGCACATCTTAGGTAATTTTTCATGTTTCCTTATTGAAAAAAGAAGGGTTGCATATTTAGCCAACCAATGACGTAAATAGTTGACAAACAATTTAGTTTATGCTATATATAAGTATTTCTATATATTTTCAGATATTACATAACTTCATGTCGTCAATGTGGGAGTATGAACATTTTTATATTTTGTAACGTATTGTCAATTATTTTAAAAAGAATCACAAACAAATGTTTTGTGTTTTCAGCATAAATTAACTAAATTATAATTTTTCTAAAATTTTTTTTTGAGTTTTATTTCAGTTCACTTATATTCAGCAAAAATTTTATTAACTTTTAGCAAGAATTTTTTAATTATGAATCAACTAAGTATAAACAAAACTTTTGCTGAATCTACTAATTTTGTTGCTAACATTAGCAATTTGTTTGCAAGCACCCTACTGACTAAAATTTAGCTGACTCAGCAAATTTGTTTGCTGATTTTACTAACTTTATTTGAGTAGTGAAACCGTTAAGAACTTTGTTACAAAACAAGAAAATGTTGTCAATATTTTCCATTTTCTTAGACTGAATTTCTATTTCTATTTTATTTAAAAATACAATACAATACATGTGCAATACTATTGTTTTCTAACCTTTTATATAACTTCTAATGCTTCCATCACGTGTTGCCTGACCAAAGAAATAAAACAAAAAAAGGATTTACTATTTAAAATACAAATAAGAGTTTTAAATTTGCTACTCTTTAGGGGATTTAATACAATAACTGGAAAGTTTTATTTTCAAAAACAGTAAAGCAACTTAATAGTATTTGTGTGAACAAATGTCAGTTCCATAAAAGAAACAAACAACTCGGATGATGGAAAGGAATGGATTTAAAACTTTGCTCAAGCAATGTTTTTAATTTATTTCTGTATTGGGAATCAATTTTGTATTTGAGTCGGCACACCCTATTGTGCATACTACTATTTATAATTTTTGAAAACAAACATATTAAAAGTTATAGGAAATGTATTTGTTAATGGATGTAGTAGGGAGGAATTTGTTTTCATAAACTAGGAAAACAATTTTTTATAATTGGGTTTTTTTTTACGCGGATTGTGATGAAAGTTATTTGAATTTGCCTTATTAAGAAAAATGTAATTGTTTTTATCTTATTTTGACAGGATAAAATTATTATTATTCTTTAAAAAAAAACCGAAAAAAAATATGGGTTTATCGTTTTTAAAAATGTTCCATTTTAATACCCTGCTCAGGCGCCAGTGTAATTTTTAAATTATAAAGTGTAATTTTAAATAAATGGCAAACCTAACACAATACTTAGAAAATATTGGTATCAAAATTTTTGTTTTCTCGAGTTTATCAAAGCTGCGATCAAAAAAATCTGAGTTTCATTAGTTTCACACATGATTCCACACAAAAATTTATTAACTTTGAACCCTTAAAAATGAGATAGGGCTGCTAAAAAAATACGTGTCCCTTATTTTTTTATTTATCACATATCCATATTTCATTAAGATCGGAAAGAACCCATCGGGAGACTCTCCTTGTGAGTCAAAATAATTTTTTGTTTTGACCAAAAATCGTAGTTATCAATGATTAAAAATTAAAAAAAAGCCACCCGGGTGGGTGTCGGTGGTGCGAAGGCTAAACATAAGAGCGTTAAATGTAGCGTTATACTGAATATTTCATAGTTCAATTCGTTAATTTCTTTTTATGGAACTAGTGCGTTAGTTTAGTTTATAAGTTTGTTCGACAATTTTTTTTTTTCAATTATTCATATTGTTCAATGGTTTGTTTTAAAAATATGCATAATATGAGCGAAAATCACAAACATTAAATTTACGAACAAACTTATAAACAAAAAGAACGAACTTGTTCCATAATTCGAAATAAACGAAATGAACCATGAACTATTAAGCACAATTCTGGTTAAAAGCATTTAACACATAATTGTTAAAGTTTTCAATGAAAGTTTTTAGCACACACTTTGCGGTTTAAAAAAGATGTTATAAGTATGGTAAAACGAATTCATGCATTAAGGTCCCTTATATACGAACTTTATCTGCAAATAGTTTGATAAGACAATTGCTGGTAACGAATCTTTTATTCATATTCTATAGAAAATAACAAAGCAAAGCATAAAAACTAATCTTTCAAGAATGTTGGTATAAATGGTTTGAAATTTACGTATGGAAAGAGTTTTCATGATGGTACGTTTTAATAAATATGTGTGTTAGGGCTATAATCGCAAAAAACTCAAGTAAAAAATTTATATGGGGCAACATCAAATTATATATAAATCATATGCGATGATATCAAATATGATCCGAAAAATTGTATCGAATTCGATACGATCGTATCGAATTAGATTGAATTCGATATAATTTGTACCCAATTAGATATAATGTAATATTTTTGTATCAAAATTTATATATTGTATCCAAAGTTATATATTGTATCAAAATTTATATAACTTCATAATATTCTAAAAACTATTATATGTAGTTTAAAACGACTATTTTTAATTAAACCTTGTTTGTGTGATAACTAGATATGTCACAAATAGTGTATTCGAATACTGAGTCTTTGCCGAATAGTTCTTATTTTCATATAAATTTGATATAAAAGTACACTGTACTATACAAATAGACGAAATTAAACGAAAAAAGGCTCCGTGTTTGACATTTTAAAGAGAACATTTTTATGAAAAACTAGATTTTTCTCAATTTTTTAGATGAAAAAATACGCTATTTTCTTTTAACCAAATAGAACATAATGTTTATATGGACCCACATATAATTGAATGTGGCTTTATAATGGACCATATATTATCACATCGGAGTTTATTAAAAATATTCAAAATGGGGCCTTACAAATGTCTATATAATTTTGTATGGAACAATATATGGCTTTATCAAAAATTATAAAAAAATTATTTATATTATTGGTTCATATAAAGTTATATATAATTATATGAACATTTATGTTGAATTATATGTGAGCCCCTATATAACTATATTGTATAAATAGCAATATATAATTAGGTATATTATGTACAATTATATACAGGACCATATAAAATAATATAAATCTGTATATACACATTTTTGAAACAACACAAAGCTTTATTCAATTAGAATATTTATGATATAACATACATGTTTATATGACTATATAAATATTTATATTAAAACATTTAATTGTATAAAGTTGTATCTGAATATATAAAAAAAATTTACTTGGGAAGGATATTTTAAATATTAGGAAATTTGATTCGATTTGGCAATTACAAACTCTATATGACATTTTTTATGAAATTAATGAATATTTGCTTCACAAAATGATCGAAATATTTTAACATTGAATTAATAACTATAAGCTTCCACAATTTTCGTAATCGTTCGTCTTTGATACCCTCTTTTTTCCGAAGAGCCTTTTTAACACTTCTCGTACAGTTTTCAAATAAGTACCAACCCAACACAAAGAGAATATTAGTCGACAAGAAATAATGAAAGTTTTTAGTGATCCCATGATACTTTTCTTCAAAACTTCTTAAAATTAATGAAAAACTTCATATTTTTTATTAAACCAGTTTTTTAATGAAACTTACCAAATTGAATAAATAAACCTTTTAATAAATAAAATGGTGCGCCCCGGTAGGCTAGTAGGTAGCGTGCTGGCTTATCAGTGCGGGGGTCGTGGGTTCGATTCCCACCAGAGGCACTGATCTGTTTCCGCTACAACGCGCCGAAGGCCATAGTAGCTAGTGCTCGGTTAGGGTAATAGTATATAATTTGTAATTATATGATTATTAATTAATAAAAAAAAAAATAAATAAAATGATATTTTTCATCAAATTTTATGAAAACTTAATTAACTTTATGAACTTCACTGCTTCTATGCAAAAATTCATTAATATCGTGCAGAGAATTCTCTGTGCAGGTCATACACAATATGGTATAATATTTTTGGTTTTCTCGAGTACTTTAATAAATTCATAAATTTCAGACATGTTTTCATACAAAAACTGTGTAGTATTTGACCGCACTTTTTAATTCCAAAACATTCGATTGCACACCTAAAAAATATTTGTCTAATAACTTTTTGTCCTCTACAACATATCCAAATTCCAATTAAGGTCCTTGTTCGAGGGTATCGCATGTGAAAGTATTCGCAAAACTTCAATCGCTGTTGGTGTAGAAATTAAATTGTGAGCTCTGCAACCAGAAGGTTTTTGGTTCGATTCCTGGTTCGTTCGAACCCAATAAATTAAAAAAAAAAATATTTATTTCTTAACAGGCTCATCCTTTGGCAGGCACTATCTTAATCTGTAACAGATTGGTTTTTAAAATAGGAAATTTATAAACTCAACTAAGAAATTTTTTATGAATTGACTCTTTTTTTGAACATATTTTTTGCAATTAATTATTTTTACTAGTCAGAGGATTAGTCCTTATAAAATAATTGAGACTGTTTAACATAAAAATACCAGAAAAGGTTACTAAAAATAAGTTCAAAATAACGTTTGCAGAAAAAACTGCTAAAATTAGCAAATTTTTTTTTTTGCTAAATATTAATAAAATAAAAACACCAAAAATAAAACTTAACTTTACAAACTTTTTGTTATATTCGAGTTGAATTTTAGTTAATTGAAAAAAGCAATTTACTCTGCTAAAACTGGCAAACACACTAATTAAATAATTGTAGACTAGAAACAGCAAACAAATATTGTAATATCAACAAATGTTTTGTTATATTCACCTCAAATTTAATAGAATGCAAACAACAGTATATTTTGCTAAAATCAATAGAAATTTTTGCTATAAAATTGTAGATTGCTGATTTCAAAGTTTATATTTTCATTCGCAATAATCTAAAAAAATCTAAATCTAAATCTAAAAAAATCTAAATCTAAATCTAAAAAAAATCTTTTAAAATTGCACAATTTTTTAAGGTTTATTTGTCAATCTATATTTAGCAAATTTTGCTGCTGATTTTAGCAGATTAATTTGTTACTTTCAATTAACTAAAATTTTGCTCAGATTTATGTTTACTATTATTATCTTACTAATTTTAGCAAAAATAATTGGCTACTTATGGCAGTTTTTTCTGCAATGTGAATTCTAAGTAATTCTTAGTAGTTTTAGCAATTTTTTTTTTAAATTGTTTGGTTTATTAGCGTATCTGCAATCAGTCTATTTTTAATGATCACGGGACAGATACACTCAGGTAATTATGTCAGTAAAATTTATTACAATTTATATAAATAAGTGTAGACTGTAATTTTAATGTAATTAAAATAAAGTTACAGAAAATACAGTTATTTCTTACTGTTAAAAATAACTGACAAATGTACTAAAAACACAACTGGCTAGTACAGAAAAATTTTCTAGCACTTAGTTTTTAAATTTATTTTTTTTTTCACAACTTTAAACAGAATTATTTTGTAAATTACGGAGCAACTATAGAAACAACTGATTTCTTCAAAAAAGAAAACAAGAGTTTTAAAATGTCTGCCTTATATTTACGTTAGACTTTTTTCTCGAAATGAATTTGTATCTAAGAAAGTAAAGTTATTTGAAAATTTTTTAATTTATTATTTTGCAAACTTTGTATTTTTATGTTTTTCTTTTCAAGAAAACTAAGAAAAGTTATTACGCTTATTGAACAACAACGTTTAGAGGTTAGTTTTATTTTTTACTTTTCCATATATCCTTATAACAATGATTGCAGTTTAGTTTATTACCATTAAGAAAAACAATTTTTGGGCTTGTCTTCATAGTTAACTACTGTTTGTTAAGCAAATAATATGTATATTTCAAATGCTGCAAAGAGGACCTTAAGTACACTCAGAAAAACAATTTTAATTTTGTAGTTTACTAAAATTTTACAAAAATTTAGTAGCGGTTACTAATTTGTTCTACTAATTTCATTTTACTACAGTTCACGGTTCAAAATAATTAAATTTTGCGTAATAACAGTAAAATTTTTCGTAGCCATTACAATTTTTTTTTTCGTAGTGTAGCTAAAAGTTACGTGTATTGCAGAACAGAGAGTATTTCACTTTTCTGCCATTAAAAGAAGTCCATTAGTTACAATTATTAATCGTTTTTTATTTGTTGAGTTTACAACAGTTGTGTATCCTTTGTGAATATTTATTTTCGTAGGACTATACGTTTTTGCTTTTTTCCTTAGTCGAAATTTTTTCAGTTTGTTTATTATTTGTTTTAATAACTGTTTACCTAGAAAATTTCACATTACCATGTTTTGCCATAATTGTTATGAGAATTTATTGAAATGTACATATTTAGCGTCAGTTTATTGCTTGCCAATTAAGAAGTTATGCTCATTGGTATGTATTTAGGGAAATCAACTAGTTTTTTCTCTTAGAGTAAATGAATTTAAGTAGATGGAAAACTTTTTAATTTAACATGAATTTTAAATAGCCGTAGATGCAGTAGAAGCAGTTATAATTTGGCGCCCAACGTGGGATTACTACACAACTGCATTCAATTAAAATAATATCCCCTTGATATACTAATAAACTATCTATAATTTTTAAATTAAATTATTAAACAATGCCCATTTTATTCAAAACCCAGTGTAGAAAAGGATTACCATATAAGTGGTTATATAAGTACATATGTTTAACACATGTTTAACTTCTCATCTGCGCCAAACTTCTACTATCATCATGTCTAACAGAGATATATATCAGTATGTTGAAACAACTACCACAAAATCAAATTATTTGCCTGTAACTCGAAGTGTTTCACAAGAATCGATCGTTGGACCTCTTCTTTTTGCGTTATACTCGAATGATCTCATAAAAAAACTTGAAAACTGCAAGGTTTTAATGTATGCTGATGATGTCCAACTTTACATTAGTTTCAAGGTCACAGCGATTTAGCAATGAGTCAGAACTCTGAACCAGGAGTTAAGCCGTATTTATGAGAGGGCTAATGCTAATGGTCTTGGAATAAATCCTACTACATCTAAATGCCTTATTATTAAAAAAAGATTATTAAAAAAAGATTACAAACTATTAGTAATGCACTACAATTAAAAAAAAAAATATATTATTATCCGAGTAAAACCATTTATATATAAATATATATAATTATATATAATATAATTATAATATAATTATAATATAATTATAATATATATATATATAATTATATATTGTATAATATAATTATATAATTATAATATATATAATTATATATAAATGGTTTTACGCGGATAAAAATATTTTTTTTGACCTGTAATTATATATAGTTTTACTCGGATAATAATATTTTTTTAATTGTAGTCCGTTACTAATAGTTTGTGAGCTATATGGAAGCTCTCAAACTATTAGTAAAACCATATACAATTATATATAATTATATATAATTATATATAATTATATATAATTATAATTATATATCACCATATATTATTAGATATTATATATGCGCTTGATTATTCAAAAATTTGTTTATGTGCTGCTATATAAAATTATATATAATTATATATGGTCCAATATATAATTATATCTGATTATATCTATATATATATATATATATATATATATATATATATATATATATATATATATATGATTATATATATATATATATGATTATATATATATATATATGATTATATATAATTTGATATGGCTTATATAATTGTTTTCAATCGGGTAGTTATTTTTCTTGATTAATTATGTATTTTTGATTTTGAACGATAACAATGTTCAATTAAATTCAAATTATTTTTTAATTTATTTTTTCATTCATTTTTGATTTTTCTTTTCTTTCTTTATTTTTTTTTTGTTATTCCTTATTCAATTTCTTTATTAAATTTTGTAAACAGTTTGTTAATTATCTATTTAAATTTATAAACAAATTTTAACTTAGTATTTCTTTGATTAAAATTGTTTTGTTTGTTAACGACGTATTGTTTTACCCTCACTCAGTTCTAAACGGTTAGATAAGACTTAAAGTCTTGTGTATAGGACATCAATTACTTTACAGCTTACACAAAATCAAAAATAAGTAGTTATATATGTACTAACTAGAGTTGACAAAATAATAAGCCTGAAATAGATTTTCCAAAAATGTTCAGATCATTACTTGATATTTAAAATAATGATAAAAATAAGTACTTATGGGTAACGCATTATTTTGTGTATTCAAATAATGGGAACATTAACTAGTTATTAGTAAATACTTATTATTTGTGTTAAGGAGAGTAAGCTGGTATCATTACTAGTATTCCATAAAGTAAATACATGTCATTACCGTTTCTACACTGGAAATAGATCAATATTCATTTTTATAAACTTATAATTATGCATTAAATCATATTGTTATTATCCTTTAACAATTATTCTTAAAAAAAGGATTTGTTAAATGTACATTATTCGTTTAAATATAAATGTATAAAATCAAATCATAATAATATTATTTGTTGAACTTTTTTTTTTTAATAATTTTATCAAAATTATTCAGCTAGCAGCAACAATATTAGTCCCATACATAACAAATTAGCTTACAAATAGCATGATTGTAAAATAAAATCTATTTTTAGAACCACAAAAAGTTTTATTAGAGATACTACGTGAATTAGTTTATAATCTATTGTTGTTGCTGATATACAATTGAATAACAATATTCATGAACATTCTATTAACATTTAAATAATAGTCAAATACAAATTTAAAAACACATCCATACAAAAGTCATATAACCTATATGTGTATGTATAATTTGATAAGTTTTAGTTTAATTAAGAAAAAACATTCTACGTTGGGCGCCATTTGATATTTAAAACTGTAGTATTTAAATATTTCAAACACCACTGAAAATTTTAAGATAATTTTATACAGATTCTTAGAAACAATTTTAATTTTCTCCCTCACATTGGGCTCCAATCAAAACAGGAATCTGCCTGTACTAATGCGATAAGCAAAAACACACGGTTAAAAAACAATGCGACTGTAATGTTACAGAAACTGTGTCCGTAGATTTACTAATTTTTATCTAACAAATTGTTTCTTAAGGTCAAAAACGCATTTTTCCAGAAATAAATCTAAAATCTTGGAAACCTTCAAGATTTTAGATTTTTTTCTGAAAAAATGCATCTTTGACTTTAAGGGACAACAGAATTGACTGACAGACCTAAGCAATTTTATATGTAATCTCTATCTTTCTTATAGTTAAAGTATAGTTTTCAACATTTCATTTTTATACAATTAAAAACTTTTCATGATTGATAGAGTTTATATTGTGTTTTACTTAATGCTATTGGTTATTTAATCATTATATATATGTTACCACATAATAAGCTTACAAATATAAAAGGATTCTTATTGTTTCCTTTGTGTATTAAATATTTTACGTATTAACACATAGTGTATATTTGTATTGGCTTGGCGTGTCAATATGTTAAAAAATGTATTAATATCTTGAAGCGTTAAAAATGTATTGTTCATAAAAATCTACTTTACACATCAATGATTTATTATACACTATTGCCTTATTTAACGGCCTCTTCTTAAATGGCGATTTGTTAACGACAACCAGAGAAGAGAGATTTACTTCTCGGTTTTATTTTCATTTTTACTCATATTTGATTTTTTTTTGCCATTTTTTGTTTTTTTATTTTTGGTCTTAAGATTTTGAGCTTTAAAATAAAATTTTTCTGTATAGCTTTAAATGATTTTTAAATTTTTTTTTAACTTTTTCTTTAAAAAGAGTAATTTTTCCGTTTTTGTAGATTTGCTACTTTCTGCTTTTTTTTGAACTTTTTTTTTTGCTATAAACATATGCCGATAAAAATATCAAAAAGTGGATACACTGAAAAAATTATCCATCATAATATGAATGAAACAATTTTATAGAATTTTTTCATAGATTCAATGAACAATTATATTATATACAATAAACTCGAAATTTTTCATAAACTTTTTTTCATAAAATTCATAAATTATCTCTTTATAAATTAAATTAACATTTTCTTTAGAACTATAAATTGTTTCAAAAACTTCATTTCTTTTTAATTTCATACAATTTTATAACTTCATTGTATTCATACATTTTAGACTTTATTTTTAACATTTAATGCTCAAGAGTTCAACATATTTTATAAACCCGATTAAAAACGTTTACATATAATCATGCATTATTTTATATAAATATATATGTTATTGCATGCTATTGTATGTGAATACATATGTTTATGTATGCTTACGTATAACAATTTTTTCTCTTAATTGTTTAATACTATGCCACATATAATTATATATGGTTAATCTAATTATGTGCGAATACATGTATAATTAGATATAACACAAATCAAAATTATATATAATAACATATAGTGTAATATGTATTACAAACAAAAAAAATATTTTGGATTAAACGATATCTTTGACCTATTCATAGTTATATATCGTTCCATCCCAAGTAAAAAATATATATAAAATTATATATAATGAAATATTTTCCGCACATATAAGTGGATATAATTTGATCCGAAAAATTATTCTAGGATATTGGATCACTTTGGATCTAATCATATTTAATTAGATGTAATTTAATAAAAAATTATCCAATTCTATCTGAGTTTTGTCCCCAATATAATTGCTTTAAATTATATTATTTTTAATACAATTAGAAACAATTAAATACATAATAATCCAATATACTTAAATTAAAAAATATTAAGTAACATATATTTAATCTCCATAAAAGTTCAAAACACTAAATGTATGCTTTAAATCTGAAAATAACTTCAATGGGGTAATTTTTTACCCCACTAAGTAAGCCCTAAAAATGAACCGATTGTGCTAATTTTTAATAACAAACTGAGTAAATAACAGCATCTTCGCGCACCAACATGAGGCGTGATCACGATTTCAAAAGATAAATGGAAAATTATACAGACAATATTTATGCACACAGAGAAATAAAGTGCCAACAGAATTGAAAAGTGTATTTTAATTGTAACAACTGCACAACGATATTTACATTAGATTTCTGAATATTTTTGGTGTTGCAACTAAAATTCAGTTGAATTAATCAAACATTGTTGTGAAAACTAATGTTAAGTTGTGCCAACCGACTGAAAGTCGTAATAACCGAATTTGAGTCATAGTAACCGAAATTCAGCTCGAAAATAGCTAAATTTTTCTCTTTCTGTGAGTTTACGAGTTATAAACGGAATGAAAAAAAAATATATATAATCTTCTCTCGAAAAAAAATACTTCTCCTTAGAGAAAACTTTGTCCCATCCTAAACAAAATTAAGGTGTCCCGTTAAAAAATATAATTAAAATAAAAAAATGGAGAAAAATTAGAAAAATGGATTTTTCAGTTCAACCAGAGTTCGAAGTAACCAGTTTGAAAAAAAAAAAATGCTTTTCAACGGGATATCCTAATAAAAATTCATATCATAATGTGTTTTTTATAGTGTATATAGGAAAATGTAAAAATAATAACCAAAAATAATAACCAATCTACATAAATAATATTTGTTTATCATCAACATCGTCATATGTGTAGATATACAGGTAACCCTCGATATGCGCAAATATTATGGATCCACAAAAACATTTCAGATATTGAACTTAAGAAATTTTGCATTTATCTTGAACTTTAAATGAATACATTTTATAGGTATTTATTAATGTTATAAAAAATAAATATTGTTTGAATCTTCATTTAGTCAACACTTTATCGCTTTATTTTGAAATTGTACAAATCAAGTACCTCATAAATCCAGCTTTTCCTGTATGCAGCATTTGTGTGACTGTGACGTTAGGTTGTAAATTTTTGTGAACAAAATGCTTATCTATAACGCGAAACTTATGTATATTGCGATAAGATTTAGGTTTTTTTTTATCTCATTTTATTTAGTATTTGTGCGAATACAACCAAACAAATTCAAATACAGATACATTTATATTTTCAAAATGATTTTTATCCACATACTTTAACAGATTTTTGTTGTTAAACGTTACTGGTACCAATTTATACAAATGAGTGAACACATAACTGGCAATATTGTCAAAAAGGGTCATAAGGTACAAATTGTTATTTAAATTAAATAGATATTATAAACACGAAAAGATGTTAATCCTCAAAACAACCTTTTGATTAAAATATTTGTTCGTCATTTCGAGCAGTTTTGTATAAGAAATGACCAATTCAACTTGTGTTATATACAACACTTATAGCTTAACTCATGTTACACATGTGTTGTTTGGGTAGTTTTTGAATAGCAACACAAAAGTTTTGCATTTAATTAAGCTCTTAGTTTGATTAAAAGTTGTTTGTGTTAATTATGAATTATTAAGTAGTGTTCATATATAAAAATCAAATAAAATAGTAGAAGATTGTAAATAATCAAAAAAGAGTTCCTGGTCAGGCGCCAAAGAACTTTATTTTCAGACAGTTGATAAAATTCCCAAGTTTAGGCGCCAACTAATATACACAAAGAGAATTTCACTAAACTAATGATACAGTAGTTTTCCGATTTAACGAACCATCGGTTTAACGAATTCGGGATTTAACGAACTCATAAAAATTTTAAATTAACGAACACCGTAACTTTGTACCGTAATTTTGTACTCGATATAACAAACAAATACAAAATTAGAGTCTTAAGTATAGAATGAGATGCAAATACAAAGATTTCCGCAAACAATATGCAAAAGCAATAGACATATAGAGAAAGGGGATTCCCCAACGATGTTCTGGCTGCGTTTTCTGTGTTTACTTTTGGAGTTTTTAGCATCCTTGTACGATCGTTTGTGCTGTAAACATTAGAAAACATGGGAAATAAATAAATAAATAGACTCGGTTTAACGAATTTTTCAATTTAACGAACAGGGCTGACATTATATAGTTCGTTAAATAGAAAAATAACTGTACTTATCTTTACAAAGTGAACAACAATTTCTCTTTATGGAACTAGTTTTTTAATGAAACTTTTAATAAATAAAATTACAGTTTTTATCAAGTTTCAATGGACGAGTTTCAGTGCAACTTCATTGCTTCAATGCAAAAATTAATTAATACCATGCAGATAATTCCCTCAGTGTAGAATAATTTTTTGGGACTTTCATTAAATGGTAAAAACATAAAACAAAGATAATTCTGTTAGTGCTGGTATAATGTTGAAATATTATACATTTGTATCATGCAATTTTCTAATCTGTATTGCAATTTGTGATATTAACGTAGTTACGTTGTTTGTGATTATCAGCATGTTTCATTTCAGTTTCATAATTACATGTAATAAAACTTAAGTGTCATAGTTGGGAATTTTTAACTGACATGGAAATTATGTGAACAATAGTCGAATTTGTGTTTACATCAAACGCTTCTCCAATATATAAAAATATACCAAGTATTTAAATTTTAGCCTGGTTACATCGAGAATTCTCTTTTTAATGTAAATTTTCACAAAACTAATTAAGTTTTTTTTTACAAAGTAAACAAAAAAAAAATTTTAAACTTAATGAAAAAGCTTCATAATTGTTATGAAACTATTTTCAATGAAACCTTTTTTTTTAGGCGTATGAAATGTTTAATACATACAATTTTAGGAAAGCCTGCATTAATTTATTAAAAAGTTTCAATGGACGAATTCCAGTGACACTTCATAGATCTAATGCAAAAATTCGTTAATGTCATGCAGATGCGATATTTTCGATATTTGTAATCATTCAGTTTTGTGACTTTTTTCCGAAGAGCTTTATGAAATTCAAATAACAAGTATGATTATTAAAATGTGGTTTTTTCTTGGGTACTTTATCCTTGTATTAAATTAAAATCAAGTTTGAGTAACTTTCAGACATGTTTTCATAAAAAACTAAACAATTCAAAAGTTCATTAAAATATGCGTGTTCGGATCGAGATAACTCCCTTGTTAGAACATTTAGTACATTATCGGCGAACCATCGATTCCGAAACTTTTTAAATAAGTGAATAAAATAACTAAATTTATAAATAATTTACAACAAAAAGGTCGACAATAAAAACTACTTAATTATTATAAGTTAATAATTTTAGTTAGAGATGTCACAAATAGTGTATTCGGCACTTTATCGAATACCGAATAAACGGTCTTCGGTTTAAAAAGCCATCTCAAACCAATACAACAATCCGTCTGTGATGTTTTAAAAAAATATTATGTGAAAAACTTGATTTTCTAAATTTTGTACGTAAAAATACATGTTTTAAAGCTATTTTTTTAACGGAATAATTCTGCCGAATAGTGCCACCATTCGGTATTCGGCCGAATAGTACTTATAACGAATAGTAACCGAGTATTCGTGACATCTCTAATTACTCACTTTTTAAACAAAAATCGTTGATATAACTTTTTATCCAGTAATTTTAAAATTTGACAATCTTTAGTCCTTATTTTTTTATTAAAGAAATCGAACAGAATTCTGATTTTAATCAATAAAGTTTGTATATTTATTTAATAATTTTATCTTTTTCTTTATTTTCAGGTAAGTTTGTAAACAATAAATTAAAAATTAAAATGTCAAACACATTAATTGATTTAATTGGGTAAGCTAATCTTTTGAAAAGTAGGTTTTAGTCCTAGGGACTTGACCTCTCTAAAATTTTGTAGACCTGTGTTGTCATAACTTTTAAATTCGTCTTCAACAGATTTGTTTAAAATAGGTTTTTCTAAAATTGTGAAGTATGTTATTAATTCTAAACCACCTGTGATGCAAACGCATGTAAATAGTCTGTAGCCCAAAGTTGATTTGAGCAAATACTTTTTCGAATCAAAGAATTTGCAACAAAATGGCATTGATTTGTTGTTGAATATTTTGCATATTTTGTTATAAATGTATATTTTTGCATATTTTGTAAAAATATATATACATAACTGCATATTTTTTGAATTTTTTCAGAATTAGAATTATGATTTGATTTAAAATAAAAATCGTAAAATTTAAGTTCATATATTTTTGGATTTTTAGTGCATATTATTGTGTTTTTATTACTGCATATTTTAAGTGCATATTTTTTCTTTTTATAAAAAGAGAGGCAACACTCAGGAAATACTTCCTATATTTAGTGTGTTGCTTTCTTTGGAAAGGGATAGTATAGAGATGAAAGGTGGGGAAAGATGAAGGGCTTCAGACATGGCAACACTGTAATTGCGCGAGATGATAAGTCTTAGAACAGTTGTTGCTCGCCACTTGATGGAGAGCTGGCGAACTTATTGAAGCTTTTTGTTCATAGCACTGATTCATTATTTACTTCGGTGGGGTTAATTGCTATACGTATGAGGGATAGAAAAAACTCATACATATTAATTTGATGATGCCGGCACCGGGGATCGAACCCGGCACCTTCTGTGTAAAAGTCCAACGCGCTAACCATTACACCACATATATTGATTTTTAGTGCATGTAAATCACTGCAGAGGTAATTATAAATGGAGCATTAGGGCAACAAAAATACACACAGAGAGAATTTCGTTGGACGAAAAAAAATGAAAATTTTCAGTAAAACAATGAAACTTCCCTTCCCAAAATAAATGAGAATTTTGTTAAAAGTAATGAAAAGATTTATACTTTTTCTTAAACAAGTTGTTTAATGAAATTTTAAAATTTTTTTAATGAAACTTAATAAATAAAATAATATTTTTCCTAAAAGTTTAGGAAAATTTATATTAACTTAATGGGAAGTTGCAATCGCATCTTCGTTGCTTTGATGCAACATTTCGTTAATACACTGAAAGAATTATCCTTCATGATATTAATGAAACAATTTCTTAAAATCAATGAAGAATTTCATTATATCCAAGAAATTTTATTAATATTAAGAAATTTTTCATAAACTTTTTTTTCCATAAAACTTCATAGTTTCATAAAAAAAAATTTATTTGATTTTATAAATTATCTCTATAAATTTAAAGAAAATTTTCTTTAGAGCTATGAAATTATTTCAAAGACTTTTCTTTTTATTTTTTCATAAAATTTCATAATTTCATTAATTTGCATACATTTCAAACTTTAGTTTTAAGATTTAATTCTCAAGTGTTCAACATATTTTATAAAAAGCTTTAATATTTTAGTGTAGACTTTTATTAATTTTGGACTTTAATGAAATTGTTCTAAAAATCATATGAAGCGGTTCATTGGCTTTTTCAAGCCTTCATGCAGAGTTTTATTAATTCAAAAAAAACTTCTTAATATTAAAAATTTTTATGAAACTGTTTCATAAATTCTATAAACGCTTCATTGTATTAATGATTCTTTAGTTTAATGGAGATTTTTCTTAATTCTACAAACATTTCATAAATATTGAATTTAATGATGAAACCTGTTTCATAGATTCTATGAAAAGTTTCAATGGACGTGTTCCAGTGACAATTTTCTTAAAGCTATGAAGAAATTCATTACTGAAGTGTAGATAACACTCTCAGTGTATTAGCGAATCTTCGTGAATTTAAGGGTTAAGATTTTGTGTATTAAAAAAACATGAAAATATTGTATTGCTCCTTTTAAACCGTTTGTTGCATTAAATTTTTAATACTTTTATCCATTTTTGTTTTTTGTTTCCTTTTGCGCTTGTTATTCACTTGCACTTAAAATGCAGAATTCAAAGAAAAATGATGAATTAACAAGTTCACTTTGTGCAATGATTTCTTTTGTAAGTTTTATAATTATAACCGCATAGTTACTACTTTTAATTAAGGATGAGTACTTACTTGTTCACTACTAAGTTATTAATGATGTATCTTAAAATTGATGACAAATGTTTGTATTACGAACGTAACTACTTAAATATCTGTAAAGGCGGTTTATTTGTACAAAATAAGTTCTTCTCTCTAATGAAATATATATAACAGGCGATATTTGTATTTGGCGTACGTAGTCATAGAATTTTACTTTTGACACCGACCAAGTGCGACATCGAGAACAAATATCATTCAGGAAGCGGTTTTATAAGCTCTTGCTAACTTGCACAGCCATGCCATTTGCTGGGATATTTTTTAAAATTGACTTGAATTTGTGCTGTATTCATAATATCATTCACATATTAAATAACAGGACAAACGTAATTAAATTTTCTCCCTGTAATTGATGAAGTAGCCTTGACAATAAGAAGTAATATTACTTCTTAATTGTTATTTATGAACGGTTAAGCAATAAACAAAATGTTGTACTTTTGTTTGTAAATAAAGTTTTGAGGTTTATTGAAAACAACCCGACAGTCAGTAATCCCAGACAAGTATTGAATTTTGATTAAGTAATACAACCAGGTTTGTAATAATTTTTTTGTGGTTGTAATATTTAAATTTATTATAAAACATAATTTTTACAATATTAAGTGTATTAAATGAAGGATATTTAACAAAATCAATTGTATTTTTTATATATTATCGCTGAGAGATTTCATGATACAAACAATCATAGCGATTCGGGTTCTCATTTTCACCATTCACCTCAATTTTCAAACCTCACTTTCTTCCGTGTAATAAAAGTTTATAAATTTCTTTAAGTCTTGAAGTCTTTGTAATAGAAATATGTTTCCAAATCATAAATTAAATTAGTAAAAAATTTTATCTTATAGGAAAAAATTAGATTCGAAAATTGCAGTGAATGGTGAAAGTGAGAACCAGAATCGCTACAAATATTTTTATATATCTATAAAGTTCCGTTGAAATCAGTAATCTCTAAACAAAATCACTTTAACAATAAAAGTTTCATTACAAAAACTGGTTTTAACAAAATTATAAAGCTTTTATTTTTTTTATTATTAATATTTTAAATACTACACTCAAATAAAAAAATTAGTAAAGTCAGCAAAAAATTTTGCTGAGTCAGCAAAATTATAGTCAGGAGGGTGCTTGCAAAAAAATTGCTAATGTCAGCAAAATCTATTGCTGAAAATCAGCGAGCTGATTTTTAGCAACAAAATTAGTAGATTCAGCAAAAGTTTTGCTTGATAGATTAGAAATTAAAAAACCGTTGCTAAAAATTAATAAAATTTTTGCTGAATATTAGTAGACTGAAAAAAAAACTCAAAAAATTTGTAGAAAAATTATACTTTAGTTTATTTATTTGCTGAAAATCATAAAACATATTTTTGTGATTCTTTTTAAAATAACCTGCAATACGTTACAAAATATAAAAATGTTCATACTCCCAAATTGACGATATGAATTAATGTAATATCTAAAAACAATATAAATAATTATATATAGCATAAACGAAATTATCTTTGAACTACCTAAATCAATTATTGTCTAAATAATGCTATCTTTTAAAGGAACGCAAATGCCGCAGAGAATTATAGAAACGAAAAAAATAACAATTTATAAAATATACAACCCTTTTTTGCAATAAGAAAAAGGAAACAGAAAAATCTACCTAAGATGTACATATGACTTTGTCTTTCGCTTTAGTCTGACTACCTATTGCATATTTGTTTGCAATTTGACCACACAAGATTATTAATATATATAAGCATTTAGTTTACAAATACACATACAAAGGATATAATGAAATAATTCTACATCCTTAACCCCCTCTAATGCATACGGCTGCCTTTTGTCACTTTTCGAACATATTTTTAAAATTTACAGTTTGGAACTAAAAGAGTTTATTTTGATAGAAAACATAATTTACTTAAATTTAAAAAATAAAAATAATTAAAAAAAATATCAAAAATATTAAACTTTACTTAAAGATACTGATAATTAACAAATAAACATGAAATTATATTAAAATCTCGTTTTTGAAAATAAAAGAATATCGTCTCAAATCCTAAGAGAATATCGTCTCAACTCATAAATCAAGTAAGTGTACATGAATGAAATTTAGGAAAATTATTAGCTTTTTATAAAATTTTTTATTGAAAAGAAAAGTTTATGCATTAGAGGGATAATAACACGCACATGTATGGCTATTATTTCAATTACACATGGACACAAGTATCCAAATACACTCATTCATGACAACGACAATAACCACAAATATCCCAGCAAAACTTTCTATTAGTCGTTAATAAGTTTGGTAAGCAGGTAGGTTACTTTTTTATTACAAACCCAAGAGCATGTCCGTCGAGGAAACTGCTTACTAATCGAACCCGTGGCATTTTTTTTTTTGACGAAATTTGGTATAAAGATGTAATGGTAGCTCAATAAGCTTTTTCTGAAGTTTTTGTACACTTGTTGCGGTGGTATTAGCAATTCAAACTTTGACGTACTTAACGGGTTCAGATTTTTTTAGATTATAATTTTTATTTGTCGATATCAAACAGTAATACTCAATTTTATCGATCGGATTTTCGCAATTTTTGAAAAATATTGTTGTTTTTAATTTTTCAAAATTGTAATATGGCACCACTGGAGAATCAGTTTTTAAAACTTTGTTGTTTGTTGAAAGAAAGTAGCTAATATTTTTTACACTAAAAAAGAAAATGAATTAATTTTCTGAGTTTTAAAGTTTTCAAAAGATCGGACATGTCTTCCTTCTACCGAAAGAACGTATATTTCTATAGTTTGTTTTTTTATATAGTCTGTTTTATATATAGTTGTTTTAGAATTTCTATAGTTTGTTTTATAATTTCTATATTTTTTTTCAGAATTTCTATAGTTTGTTTTAGAAAAACTTCAAAAAATATTTCATTTGAGAACAAACTTTACGTAAAACTTTTTAAATAAACTTGAATCGGAAACAGAAAATATATTGTGAGTGTATAAAACGGTTATCATTACAAAATATTAGTTATATTCGTGTTGAATTTTAGTTTATTTACCCTGCTAAAATTGGCAAAACTTTTACTAAATATTTTCAAACATAAACTGTAATAGAAAGTTTTGCAACCGTCAGATAATGACAGTCGTAATTAATTTTTTTATATTAATTACTGTAGATTTTTACTTTAGTTAGTCTCGTTACAGGAAAAAGAAGAAGAAAACATTTTTATTGAAAAATTTTACGGACACAAGGGATACACCAGACTGCCGCAGTTTCGTCCCCCTCCTGGGACTCGTCAGTGGTTAATTTATGTGTCAATTGAACAAAGTATTTTATATTGTTAATTTGCTCTATATGAAAAACTTTTTATTTTTTGGTGTCGTACTGTTTTGTTTGCTATATTTACCCTAATTTTCGTAGAACGCAAATAACAGTATATTTTACTGAAATCAACAGAAATTTTTGTTAAAAAATATAAATTGCTAATTTCAGAAGGGCAACATTTTGATTCGCATTAGAAAAAATCTAAAAAAAAGCCGTTGTGGTGTAATGGTTAGCGCGTTGGACTGCTACACAGATGGTCCCGGGTTCGATTCCCGGTGACGACAACATCAATTTAGTAAAAATAATATATATGAGTTTTCTATCACTTATATGTATCGATGGGCCCACCTTCGGTGTTCCCATAGCACTTAACCCCACCGAAGTAAAATAATGATTCAGGGCTATGAAACAAAAAAGCTTCAATAAATTCGACAACTCTACATCAGGTGGCGAGCAACAACTGTTCTAAGACTTATCATCTCGCGCAATTACAGTGTTGCTATGTTTGAAGCCCTTCATCTTTCACCACCTTTCATCTCTCCACTATTCCCTTTCCAAAGAAAGCAACACATTAGTTAATAGGAAGAGTTTCCTGAGTGTTGCTACTATTTAAAAAAAAAAAAAAAAAAAAAAAAACTTAGCTCAAATATACCTTAATATTTGTAGTTTCAACAGATTTATTTTTGCTATTCTTATCTTACTAATATTTAGCAAAAAAAAAATTGCTAATTTGGCAGTTTTTTTCTGCAACGTCATTTTTAACTAGGTTTTAGTAGTTTTAGCAACAAATTTTACTAATTTTTTTCTATCAGTGTAGTTTTAGCAAAAATTATTACCAATATAGCCAGGTACCATATTATGAATGTTGCGAACTAATGCCAGGGTAAGGAGTTAAACTTAGTACCAGGTAATGTGTGTCGTAATACCTAGGTTTTGCTGGGATTCTCTATTTCAATGCGAAATTTCAAATAAATTTACACATGAAGTCTTTTTCTGGTTATTAGGATTTTAAAAATGTAACCATTTGTAGGGATGCGAATTAAAAACATAAAAACATGTGTATTCTAATATTTTCATTTATTGCGACTATATATGAGTACTAACATATTTAAAATTGTACGTGTCACAAAAAAGAAAAAAAACAATTGTAATTTTGCATAGATAATCGAAATTTATGTAGTTACTATATATAGAATATAATTGATAAGATATGAAAATTCTCAATTAATATATAAAGATTATATTTCGAGGGTGATAAGTTTACTCCTCCTAACTAACATTATTTCACTATTTGTTATAGGCAAGACAAGCGTCTTTTCTAGATCTCTCGTAGGATATGTAACTATGCCAATGTATGTATGTACCCAATGTTTAAAGCAGGAGTGCCCAAAAGTTCCTTATGGAAGAGCAAACAACAATACATTTAAAGAAAAACTAATTTTTATTCAATATTTTTGTTGTAAAAACCAATACATACAAAGAAAAACGAAAAAAATATTTCAATGTTTACCAGCAAAGCATACGAAAGTGTTGTTGCTTGCGCTTGCGTGTATACAGTGAAGAACGATAAAAAAACTAATAAGACAAAGTTGTTTGTGTATTTCGTATTGCTAGTGCTGAGCGCTCTATATGTGTATTAAAACACACAGCCTATAGCTAAGTGTTTTTACAAAAACAAATGAGCACCAAGCGCATAGGCCTTGGGCACCCCTGGTTTAAAGGGATCGATCCTAAGGTGGCAGAGACCGGTTGTGGGACACTGCCACAGATCACCGAACGTTATACGTGTGTGCTTTTATACAAATGAAAAAAAACAAACCAAACAGTACAAGAAAAAAAAAAACCAAATGTAGTTAAACTGCTATGACATTCTATTGGTTAACTAATCACGGAATAGGTCATTTGAGGTCACTTTTCTCCTCATACCACATAGGTTGAGAAACTCTGTTTTAATAACTTAAATATTGCGCGTGTTACAGTATGCATAAGTCATGGTAACAGTCACAGTCTCACTGTCACTGTAGTGGTGTTGATGGCAACTAGTATATTTGAGAATCTAATAAATGTTAATTATTTAAAATCGTGTGATCATTTAGCACTTTTGCCAAATGTTAATTAAAATTTGCAAATGTGTTAGTGTAGGTTGAACGCAAACATACATAACGAGTTGCTAAACAAAATTATATCCGTAGATTTTTTATTTTTTTTGTGACACTTTTGTCGGAAATTAAATTTTTTTTTCTAAATTTATTCATTCAAAGAAAATTAGTAAATATTGTTAATAATTTAATTTTAATATTGTTTTTTCAACTAACTTTGTTTAATCTATTTGTATATAAAATGAATCAACTACTACACTTTATCATATTTTATTTCGTTTCTTAAAATTCGAAATAATAAAAACCGACACTATGGTGATAACAAAATAAATCTACAATATCTATCTTAACGAATATTGTTCATTTTCGCAGTCATTACGACAATCATTGAATTGAAATCAGTTCCCTTTTTTTTTATTATAACACATTTTTTATGCAAACAATTTATGGAAAATTTCCATAGTACAGGGAAAAAATATAAAGTATATTTTTATGATTTCATAGCAGACTTTACACATACACTAAGCGAGTACTTTTGTTTAACAATGGCAAATTAAAATATTTCATAAACTATTAATTAAAAACAGATGTCTTTAAAATAAAATATTTCGAATTTGTCAAAAAGCTAGATTACTTTCTAATAAAAACATTTAAAGGGTATTTTACAATTGCCCAGTAAAAAATTGCAAAAAAAAAAAAATAGTACTGGCAAACCACTGCCACTGGATTCGAACCTGGGTCTCGAGGTTGTCAGTCAATCGCTCTACCATATAAGCTATGTCGATATGTTTTACTTGATTGATAAAAACATGAATGACCTGCTTGCACAAAAGGTCATTACTTTCAAGTAGTTATATTTGTTCTTACTAGAGATGAAAAAATAATGAGCTTAAAAATAGGTTTTTAATATATTTTGAGAGCATAAAGTAATGCTTTAAAATAATTATAAAGTTAGTATTTTGGGTAACGCATTATTTTTTTTATTAACATAAGGGGAAAATAACTACTTATTAATAAGTTTTTTATTCTTTGCATTGAAGCAATGCAGAGAGTAAGCTGATATCATTACTGGCAGTCTAAAAAATAATGATATGTCATTACCATAAGTCATTATGTAATGGAGATATTATTAAGAACTGACAGTTAAAGCCTAACAGGAAAGCCGACTCTTACAGACCAATTTCAATAAAGCTCGGATATGTTTCAAAATGTAATCTTAAAAAATTCACTGAAATCGATTTACATTATATGCTATAATTTTGTCACATTGTCAACATTCTAAAGAAAGCTAAAAACATTATAATTTTACTCGCTAAAAAATGTTTTTTTTTTTTTTTTGAAAGTAACAGGGTGACTCTAAATATCGTAAGAGATTTTTCTATCCACACAGAAAACACAAAAATCGAATTTGTAAATACTAATTCAAGTGTAATTGAATTCGGTCCTATTAAGAAAATTGTAGTATTAATCAAAATTATTTCTATCAAGCTATTTAATTGATTTATTTACATTTAAAATTGTAGTCATATCTATTAAAGATTTTATTGAATATTGTTTTTAATTTCAAACAAATTTTTAATAGATACTATTAAAACTGGAAAATTCACCAAAAGTTAGGATTGAAAACAATCGCCAAAGTTAAGAAAACGCTTTTTGAATTCTTGTCGTTTTTTTCTACTTTCTCAGTCTTTTTTCTTGAAAATTTAGCAATATTTTCACACATTAGCGATTTTTCAATTCAATGGATTTTTTAAATTTTGACGATATTTTAAATTTTGACGATATTTTAAATTTTGACGATATTTTAATTTTTTTTTTTTTTTAATTTTGATGACATTTTTAAATTTTGTTATTTTTTTAATTGATTGTGCCGCCCCAAAATCATTTTCAATTAAACATTTAATATATATTACTAAACTTTTAATTGTAAGTTTGAAATCAAACAAACGTTTATATAAAATTTTTTTGGCAATCATTTTTTCTGAACCCGGTTTGGTCAACTTTTCCATTTTGTAGTCCACTCTGCATTTAACAGGGCGATTTTTAGTCTTATCGGTTTAATATTTTTAAACCCCTCTTTAGTTTTTTAAAGTTTACTTAATTCTTTATCAGTTTTTGTATGATTAAGTTCGTATTGATATCAAAACTAAATTTAAAAAAAGCTCATACATAGGGCAAGGTATTATATGCAAATGTATGTTTTTTCGATAATGGCATCGTGTTGTATATTCATATTTTGGCAAAAGTTCATATTTTTTGCATATTTTGACTTTTTATGCATATTTTATATCTTCTAACGCATGTTTGTGCATACTTTTTAGTTATTTTAAATAAAGATTAATTTTTATTAAAACAGTCATTTAACATTTTAAAATCTTGTTTAACCGAACACACTTCACGTGGCCGGTTCATTGTGATAGGGACCTGTCACGGGACCGATCACCTTAACATGGGTTTGTCCTAGAAAGGGGTCAATTGCCCTCTGTGACATGTCACAGGTCAGGTGTACAAAAACATGCCACACAAATAACCATAAAGAACATGTCACAGGACTGAGGCAAAATAACATATCCTGGAACTATTGCAAAAGAACATATCACATGCAACGCAAAACTACGCGAAACTTAATTAACTCAAAACAACAAGCTACTAACCTAATTCAAAAGAACATGTCACAGAACTAACTCCATTGAAATATTAATTCCTAATTACAAAAACTTTTTATTTTTTAATACAGTTAGCGGTCAGCAAATAATTTTACCTAATTAGTTAATTAGAACTAGTAAGACGAATATTTCCATTCAAAAAAATTTGAGTGGTTTTTGAATGAAGACGGTAAATAAGTTAAAAAATACGTGGTAATTTTAGACCCAATACTTGATAGAGTAGTAGGTACTTTAGAAACCAATATTTTTTCACCTTTCACGTGATAGGTATTTTAGAAACCGGTCTTTTTTCATCACGGGGCAGCACCCAATTCCCAACTAACCATTTTCTTGCCACAGCGTATTGAAAAGATAGATGCCAAATTTTATTATTTTTTCTAAGCTTAGATTTTTGCAAAAGTGTCCTTTTAAATACATTTTTTCATGTTTTTAATGCATATTTAAAATTTTTAGCCATATTTTATAAGCTCCTATTTTCGTTTTTTAGTTGCCTGAAATTCCTTGACCTATTTTAAATATCTACAATTTAATCAAATACTGCAGTGTTCTGTTGTTATTTACTTAAAATGGATAAAACACGTGTATGTATTGCATTTTTATAACAAGTTTGCATAATAGAGTTCATATGTATTAGGATGGCATACACAGGACTTTATACTATGTCTATCATATATCTGGGCCAATATAATTTTAATGTTATTCAAGTCCGAGGAAATGCATAAGGGGGTTAGCCATGTAAGTTTTCTGTAGATTATGAGAAATGTCCGATGACAGGTCAAATTTCCAATACCCTCCAACATCATTAAACTTATTTTCAAAATGTTTGAAATAGGTTGTGGATGGTAAAATGGTGAAAATTAACTGTAGAGGGAAGACCACCTCATTCATTCTAAGAAAATTGGTTATATTAAATGAACAGTTCGAATTTATGGTAATTTTTAATGATCATGCCCCTTTTAAAATTAGGCGGGTAGTAATATTATTACCCTATTTTATCCGCTATAAAAAACTATAAAAAAAAACTACTTTCAAAGCATCTAAATAAAAAGTACTCAATTGGTAAATATTTTATAATTGCTCCGCCTTCGGAAAAATTCTAAAAATGAAAGTGTTGGTCTAATTAGCTTCGATAAAACTATGTCCTTCTTGTAAAGCTATTTTCAATGACATATGTTAAATCGTTTTCAAAAACAGTCGAACATCTATTTAAAAAATAAATTTTTGCAGAGGTTATGTTATTTTTAATAATATGTAAAGCTGAATAAAGCTGACCATTTTCATTTTCTTAAATGACACCCTAATGTTGTTTAGTTGTCCCAAGTTTTCATGTACACACACACAAGCACAACTGAATATTGGTTTATTATTTTTTTAAAAAAAATTTACTACGTTGTCAGAATATTGTCAACAAATTCAGTTGAAATAACATGTGATGATTTATTTTCGACAACCAAACAATTATTAAATAAGAAAAAACATCATCTATATACTATATATTTTTTTTTTTTTGCAAAATTAAAAAAATAAATATCTAAATGTGAAATATCAATTAGTAAGACTTTCAGCAAACACACAACAATATTACAAAATATATACACAGATGATTCTATTTAATACAAATGTCTAAAAATATCAAAGTAAACTTCATTAAATTTCATTTACAAGAACATGTGAATTTCATTTGATTCAAAAATGCTGGTAGTACCACCGGATGTAAAGACCGCTATAGCTTTGGTTCATTTAACACTATAATTCTAATCAATACTAATATTAAATGAAATAAATATAATGAGAAAAAAATCTAAAGATTGAAATTCTTTACACATTTTTGGCTGGTCAATTTTTTTTGTATTTTTTTAGCAAGGGATTGAGGATAAATGGCAAATTTAAATACTGGCTGCTGTCTCCTTTAAGACGACTTGTTGTCCTTTTTAAAACTGGAATATAATTAAAAGATATTAGGCTTTCAATAACTAACAACATCAGGCAGTAAAACATTTAACCCTATAATGTTAATTTTATTTTTGGTATATTTTTTTAGCTTAAAAAATTACAGCAAAGTTCGACAGAAAACAAAAAAAAAAATAATTAAGAGCGAATAACCCAGGAAAACTTGCTATTACCATAGAATGGGAAATGGAAGAAGAAAACAAGAATCAGAAGTACTTATAGTTGAGGCCAAGAACACCTGATTTTAACATGGGGGTGTCATAGGAAGCAAGGCCTTGCCTTGTGCTTACATATAGGGACAAAAATAAGACGTTACAAAATATGTAGTGAAATCACCAGTTACACATAAGTACTTATTTCATTTCTTATTTGTAGCATCAAAAGTAATGCTTAAAGCCATTATATGACGTATTACTTGTAAGGATGTTAATAAGTAGTTATTTATAGGTGCAAAAATAAGTACGTATTAACATGTACCTAAATAAGAAGGTATTAATAGGCAATATTGCATATAAATAAATTATATAAATAAATTAATAAATTAATAAATTGCAATAAATTGCATTTAAATTATTAATTATGATATATTATGAATCTTTATAAATATACCTTACAAAGAAGTAGTTACTTATTACCTTACAAGTACCTTATTTCTTTGGCCCTTCCTAATAAGCAGGTATATAACACAATATTAGTAAGA
This sequence comes from Delia radicum, assembly GCA_021234595.1. Taxonomy (NCBI): domain Eukaryota; kingdom Metazoa; phylum Arthropoda; class Insecta; order Diptera; family Anthomyiidae; genus Delia; species Delia radicum. The sequence continues at coordinate 238,235,692 of CM037853.1, forward strand.
CATAATTGTTTAGCTTCCAAAATAAGTAGTGATGTATGTTCATATCAGTAAGGTATTATTTCAGACCTTCAAAATAACAACAAATGTAATGGATAGTCATTACTACGAAAGGTCTGAAATAAGTGATAATAAGTAACTTATTATTTTTGCTATTCCAAATAAGCAGATATTTAACACAATATTAGTATGGCGTTGTTTTTTATCTTACAAATAAGCAGTTACATATATTCATATTAGTAAGGTATTATTTCGGACCTTCAAAATAACAAAAACTGGAATGGATAGTCATTACTTTGGAAGGTCTGAAATAAGTCCTACCCATTACCAAAGTTTTGCTGGGAATTGTCTTTTAAAAATAGTAAAACAACTTAAATTTTAAAAACGCACATATGTCTAAAAGAACTAGATTCACTTGCTAGGGTTAAACTAAGCCTGAAGCTAATAATTCTAATCCGCACTGGGCGCCATTATTGTTATGCCTCATTCACGTTTTAGGAAAATTCATTTAAAATATAGAAAACAATTGAAATTTAATGCAATTAAAAAAAGTTATAATGAAATTTTTTAATGAATTTAAGGATAATCATTTAAAAATTAAATTATTGATTTAAATTACACAGTACAACAAAATTAGAAAAATTTGATGCATCGTGGTTGCGAGGACTTTTTGACGCAGATCACGAATATGACCTTAAATTTTTAAATTTAGCTATAGTTAAAGAAATATTTACAAAACACTTTTTTTTATGAAATTTAAATTTTTTGTGTGATTGATTTAGTTTGGCTCGAGGTCATGTAATTTAGAAATAATAAAAACACAAAAATTTGTATGTTTTAATTTTTATTATCGATATTTCGAACGGAATCTCCGTTCATCGTCAGGATAATACTAAAAACAAAAATACATTTATTTTAACATTTATAAAAACATTGATTTTTAAATAAAAATTAAAAACATAAAAATAGTAACAATGATTACGTACATTTTATTTTTTGTTAATCAAGCGCGAGTTGAAGTGTGTCTTTGCTTGTCTACTTTCTTGTTCCAACTAGATTTTGGTTTCAGCTAGTTTTTGTGTAAGCCGTCGGTGTTTGTTTACCGTGTGTCTGTATAAGTGAGCACTTTTGATAAACTTTTTATATAAAATTGCAAATAATAAAGTAACTTTTTTGCAACATCCAAATAGTATCAACTATGATCTTTAATTTAATACAGGACACGTTTCGAAAAGTGCGATAATATTCTCTATGCAACTATTCGAAGTTGAAATTTCTCATTTTCACGATTTCGCTACTAAAATATCTAAAACGAGAAGAAGATCCAAGACTTTAATACGTACCTTTATTGAGCATCCCCTAATTTATAAAAACTCGCGTACTTTCTCATTTCGTTTAAGAAAAAAATAGCTTAAACAACAATTTTATATATTTTTATGCCTTAAAAATATGGAGTCTGTGACAAATCTTAACTAATAAAATTCAGATGAAAACAAATATATTTAACACATGTTTTGTAATCAATACCAACCAAGTTGCAAAAAAGAATAATAAGCGAAGTTTTTATTTTAATTGCAAGGATAACCTACATCCTTCACCCAATCGCAATTAATTGATATATGTTCGACTGCTCAAAGTCCACACTTTAAAACCATATTTAAAGTTATTCACAGTTTATTCAGGTATAAGCATTAATAAGGAATCTTAAAAAATATATAGATTTTTGGTAAAAGTTAAATTCGCGAATATTTTGAAAGGTGGAGTTAATTTTCAATATTGATAAAATTGATTCGTGATAAACGTCCCAAAATCTATCACAATTTATAAGTCGCATCCCCGATGCATTTTTAGTGTTTAACAGTGTTGTTTTTTGTAAATATTATTTTTATTTATAAAAAACCTTAGAGAAGTTTTTAAAATGTTTTAATTATACACAAAAAAAAATCTAAATTTTTAAAATTTCATAAACATTTTTAATAAACTACGAAATATGTTTGTACAGGGTTGGTCAACTTTGACTGACTGATTTGAAATGCTTATAACCTTTTTTTATTTTTACAGTATTTTTACATAATTTTTTTTTTAACTAAGTATGAAAAACTACATCCATTAAATGGAGTAAATTTTCCTGTTGGCATTTTATGGTATGAGC
>CM037853.1:238237940-238257202 GCA_021234595.1 Delia radicum
ATTAGTAAATCGAAGTAGTTTTGAATCAGTATCGATATTTTATCAGTTTTACTTGACAGCCCTGTATATTTGCTTTATACATATTGATGAAAATAATATGGGTGTGTAGTTAAGTAATTAGCAGCTAGTGTTTTGTATTGATTTAAACCGTAAAATACTTGAAATATCAACCTTAATTCACATGCCGATAACATTTATAAACATTTAAATATAAAAATTATGCTGCTGGCGATTATTGATGGATGAAAATAGTGAATGTCTTAATAAATTTCGTATTATTTCAACTTACTTTAATTTTCTGGACTATTGGCATCATTATTACGTTTACTACTTTCTTTGATAGTTTCAAATTTTTCAAAATTTTGTGATAAACCTGAAAATAAACAAATTATATAAAATTATTAATTTCATAATTTAACCGCCATATAATAATAAAATTAAAATAAACAAATCAACCGGCAAATTTGCCACCAAAAAACCACTCATGTTTTCTCTCTTTAATCTTACTCTTTTAAACTACTCATTACTCTTTTGTTGTAGTTTTCCGCCAGTGTTGCCAAGTTAAGAGTTTTCGCCTAGATTTAGTGGGGGTTTTAACTGGTTTAGGAGGATTTTAAGGGGTAAAAATTTTTTTGGGATAAATTTGGTGTAAAAAAAATGATTATATAAAATTTTGGTTCGAGGATTGGTTTTGCAAATTTTGGCTTACATTTTAACTTTTTTTTTTTTTTATTAATTAATAATCATATAATTACAAATTATATATTATTACCCTAACCAAGCACTAGCTACTATGGCCTTCGGCGCGTTGTAGCGAAAACAGACCAGTGCCTCTGGTGGGAATCGAACCCACGACCCCCGCACTGATAAGCCAGCACGCTACCAACTGGCCTACCGGGGCGCACGAACATTTTAACTCTTTTTAGCGCTTGTTGGTGAAACATAATATAATCTAACAAAGTTACATTATTTTAACATATTTATTAGAAGAAATTACAATGGAAATTTTAAAAATTAGTTGATTTTAGGAAAAATTATTTTAAAGCTGATTTTTTAAAAGTAGAGCAACTCTAGGGGGTTTTTTAAATAATTTAAGGGTATTTGTAAAAAAAAAAATACTTGGCAACACTGTTTCTCACTGGCATATTATTTCGATGTGTGACATAACAATTTAAATAACTTTAATTTTCTATAAATGAAGTATCCTTTTGATATTCTGTTGCTAAGTTTTATACAAGATTCTGTTATCCTTTAACATACCTCTACGTGTTTTGGCCACAATTTACTGGGACCCTTGGAAACAGTATACATTTTCTTGTATATTATTAGTAGAAATTTCTTTGTAGGAACTTTTCTTGTTAGAGGAATTCTTTTATTTATTCTTTGCACTTTTTATAAATTTGGTTATTTTAGTAGAAAACGGTTTGAATTCTATTAATTTCGAAAGATATTTTTATTATATTTCACAAATCACAATTTAAACAGCAATTTATGTATCGCTTTCTTGTTCTTTGACACTATATTTTATAATAATATCGAAAGTAACGTGCCATTGACTTAAAGTACTCGAGAACATATAAAAAAAAAAAAAACAATTACTGAAGAGAATTTTCACTCAATTACAGCAGAACGCATTTGAGTTCAAACAGCTGTTTTATTTTGACAACTGCTTGACAAACAGTCACAATAGAAATCATCTTGTGGTGACACTACCGAGGGTTGCCAACAATACAAATCATAATCGTACAAAAACTGTTATATTATCCCAAAATACCCAAAATATTTTGTGAAAATTTAAAGTGCCCCATAGATTTTCAATAAATTGATAAATTTTTGTTTGTTTACAAATTAATTGAAAGTCTGAATCCTAAATTGAAAGTTTATCAATGAAATTGAAAAATTCAAAATGATTTGGATTTTTATTTTTCAATTACATATTACTGATAGGTATGGAATTGGGGGTAAGCATTTAAATTAATTTGGACCTATCTGGTGACCATGGTTGGGAGGCGGGATTTTCGACCTTGTCCTCCCTCTTAAGGTTCATTTTGTGTGCTACAGATTTTTGAATTGATTTTTTTTTATTGTGCTTGTCCCTGGGCTGAAGTGGTTGGTTGGAATCCGAGCTGGGGTACATGCCAACTCGAGCTAGCTGGCATCACCACAGCAGTGCCGCTGGGGACACGTTACAGTATGGCACAATATTGAAATATTAATTTCTTGAAATAGTTTTTTGTTGCTTAAAAATATTTAATAAAAAAATCATATAAATGAAAAGAAAATCGCTGTAAACGTGTTTAAATATTAAAAATTGCTAAAATTTGAAATTTTTTAAAGAATGGACATTTATACCACTTTTATACAAACAGCCTAAAACTAGTAGTTTTTGAAACTTCTAGTTTTTTGAAAACGTCTAGTTTTTGAAAACGTCTAGTTTTTGAAAACTTTTCGTTTTTTTTTTTCAAATTTATATGGAATTTGACAAGTAAATACAAGTAGTTTTCAAAAGCTACTAATTTTTGACTGTAGTATAAAAGTGGTTAGCTGAAAAAAGTGTTTTTTGTTGGGGATGACTTCTGGGAAGCACTATATTTCTATTTGTCCTTCTGGTCACCATATCAATGTTCTTTGCACGAATTGTTTTCGCCGGAAACAAAAATAAGTAACTGGATGATTAATTGAATTTAGCTTTCAATAAAAAATTCCATTTTATTGGGCATTTATTTAGTTTATTAAAATAAAATTTTTTTGTTTATTTATTTACACTTTTTTTCCACAAGCTGATGCCAGATATTGCAAAATTATCCCCCAAAACACGGGAAAACACAGCGTTGTATCGCTACAACCTAATTTTGAACGTAATTTTAAAGCAGATTGTCCTACAATCTAGTTATGAATTTGAATGGAATTTGTATTTGAAGTAACGTTTCATACCCAGATTGTCACCAAAATTCCCGATTCAGGTATAATGTAAATTCACTGTAATAGAAATTTAGCTTTTTAATTAAAGCGAAATATATAATTACCAGGTCTCGGAAGTTCATGTAAATACATGTTTGTTGTCGCTGGCTGGAGAAAAAAATTAATTTAATATATTTGCGAATTAAGAAATTTGCAACAAAATGTCATCGTTTTGTTAATGCATATTTTGCTATAAATGTATATTTTTGCATTTTGTATACAAACCCACGATTTTAATAAAATTTTTAGATATTTTTCTAAAAGCTGTATTTTTGAACAATTCATATATTTTAAAATTTTTTCTGTAAATTTCTAAAATAAAAACCTTTTATTGTGAAGACAAAAAATAACATAAGTATACAATTACTAACATTCTGCGATGATTAAATCTAATTTTACAAATTTTAAACCACGTTTAAAGAAAAAAAAAATACAAAATATCTGTAAATAATGCTAAAAAAGGTTAAAAAAAATCAATAATAAATTGTCAATAAAATATCAATTAAGCCGAAAACAGACGGTCAATATAATTGATTTCCATTTTTTTTATCTTTCAATACACACAATTAATTAAAATAAAATTGAACAATATTTTTTGTAAGCAACCTTAAATGTATCAATAATATTTAACGTGTGTACTCCACTTTAGACTTTTGTTTAATTTCAAAGATACTTTCAATTAAAAGAACAAGCCGGAAAACGTTATCTTTTTGGGTTTTAACAAAAATAATCATATTTAACAAAAATAAACATATTTATGTTTTTTCAGCTGTACAAAAAAAAAGATGATTTTTATTTTCAACTATAAAAACTTTAACAAAAAATTATTGTTAAATATTAAAGTTGAAAAAAGTAAAAATCTTTTTTAACTTATTTATTAATCCCACAAAATTTCATATTTTTTCTACAAATAAAATCGAAAGGAATTTTTCGGTGTTAATAAACTTGCATGATTTGTGGTATCAACAAAACCGCTAAGTTGTGGTCCAAAACAAAGTATCACAAAAAACTGCACAGTCTCTAGATTATAATCATTTAAAACAGTGAGGGTACTCACGATAATCATTTGCAAAAAAAAAAAAAAAATCGACAAAATTAAAAAAACAACTCCAACATTGGAAAAAGATCGTTAAAATTAGAAAAAAATATCGCCAAAATATAAAAAAATGATATTTAAAAAACTGCTTAAATTAAAAAAAGACGGCATAATGAAAGTAAAAAATCTATAAAATTGAAATAAATTGCTAACATTAAAAAAAATTCCAAAATTTTAAAAATCACCAACATTTTTAAATTTTAGCGATTTTTTTTTTTTTATTTTTCCCCCAACTTTTTGGCGATTTTTGCAATTATAATTACCGTTTTTATATTATCTACTAACAATTTGTTTAAAATTAAAAACAATGTTCAATTGAATTTTTAATTGATATAATTAAAATCTTAATTGAAACTAAATCAATTAAATAGTTAAAAATTATTTCAATTGATACTACAACTTCCGCAATCAAACCGAATCCAATTAAACTTTTAATTGAATTAACAAATACTTTAATTGAAACTCAATTTTATTTTTTTTTGTGTAGCGTGTTCAACTAAATTTCGGTTACAAATCTAAAAGCAAAAATTTTAAAAATGTTAACATTTCAAAAATGTTTACAAAATTTGGCTTCTTTAGACAGATCTTTAAAATGTTGCAATCAGTCAGATTTTTGCATTCTACTATGCAGCACAGTTAACATCCGGTCCCAAAAAAATAAACTTCCATAATGGTATATCAAAACTACACTCATAAAAATACGAAATTAATGTCAAAACAACAAAACTTTTGTTAAAAAAAAAAAGTTTCGTTTGTTTTACGAATGATTTTAAAATTTTTTTCGTATTTTTATGCATTATCAGTTTATGTTCAAAACACTTTCTAATATAATACAATTTAAAGTTTTTTGTAATAAAAGACGTGCTAATTTTAATATTTTAAAAAAATAACTTTTTTGAATTCTGATCACTTTTTGAATTTTTACGTTTATGCTACTTACACATTTTCTTTAATTAGTTTTTATGGGATGATTTTGAAGATGGTCTTTAATGATTACATTTTCAGCCTTCAAAAATAAATAAACTGTTGGGCCAACGTTTGGTATTCCGTTTTACGACTATTTTATAAGTGTTGCCTGTACCAACGGATGTTGTTCGTAAAATATATGATAAGGTACAGCTGTTAATTAGCAAACAAGCAATACATATCCGCTAAATGGTAGAAATATGATTTGAATTAATCCTGCGTATTGGTGGCAATTGTAGTAATATTTTGTTGTAATATTTGCGCGAGAATATTACAAATTTACCTGTTTTAAAACTGCCAAAGATTTAGGGATTATCTAACTGGGATTTAAACTTATAAGAATTTTGAGAATTAGCTTTGCACCCAAAAAAAACACACATTTCATGTGTGTAATTCCAAATTGTAGTTCCCAGAATTAATAAATTACATGTAAACTACGTTTCCCCCTGACCTTATTTTGGGCGTGTTTTGAAATAAAACATGTTTTGCACATGCTTTCTCATATATTAGGAAGCAGATGTTTCAAGGTATTCCATTTTAGGTTTACTATTTATTCCCCGAAATTTATTTACATAAACTGATTAATTTTCTAATGAAGAGTATATATTTCCAATTAAATTTTCTAATAAATTAAAAATATTTAAATTGTGATATAAATAAAAGAATAAGAACAATTAAGGAAACTCTGGTAATTTTATATTAAGTATTAAAAAGATTTTCCGATTGAGCAAAAGACATTTGAGATTAGATAATTTTATTGGTGTTAAGTAAAAAAATTCAAAATGAACTGAAGATTTTTTAAAACTCGTTAAAATTAATTCTATGTAATTAACAACCCGCACTGTGATTTAAAAAATTTTACTAATTCAATGTCATTGGAAAAACTAAGAACTTTATTTAAAACACATTTTTAAACTTGAAAACCACCTACGTTATAGAAAGTCATAAATTCCAGGAATCGCACACAAAATGTGTGGATAAACACACTTTTCTATAAATAAACCCAATTTTAAAATTTCTTATACGTTTAACATACAGGTACAGAAACTGTCTGTATATGCAAATTTTAAAATTCAGGTAAATTTATTTTTATTGAATTCTCGTACAAATATAACTACAATTTCCACTGTTAATCCCAGGATTAATTAGCATCATATTTGTCTATTAGCGGATGTGTATATAAGTTGCATTTTAAAAGGTAAAATAACTTTGTACCCTCTTCATCGATTTTACAAGCAACATCCGTTGGCACAGGCAAATTTTTATAATATTCGTAAAATGGAACACAACGCCGTGGCTCAACAATTAATTTCCAATTTAAAATCTCTTAATTTAAATGAATACAGTTTTGACAGCGTGACTAACAAGGATGATCTTAATAAAACATTTCCTGCGGAATCATTAAAATTTGTGCCTTCAACACCATCTTCGGCACCCGCCTATAGTATGGAGTTAAAGAAAAGACGTAAGCAGCAAACACGCATAACGCCCTATGCTCCTAAATCATCGTATAAAGCAAGAAAATCGTTAAAATTTTAAAAAATAATATTTGTAAGCGAAAAAACTGATTAAGGGCAAGTCACTTTTCTAAAAATAACCTGAGTTTAATTTTAAACCACAGATATTTCGATATAAATTTGGCATTTATAACTATGGTTAATCCCTAAACGTTGGTTATTTGAGATAAGTTAGCAGGTCTAAGGGCGAGTAAATTTTCTTAAAATAGCCAGAGTTTAACTTTAACACAGATATTTTCATATAAATTTGACATTAAACAGGATGGTAAAGCTTAAACTTTGACTATTTTATGATAAGTTAGCGAGTCGTAATCAAATTTTCTCATATCAAATTTTAATTTGTGGTATTTTATAGTCATGTTATTTTTATAAAGTTTATTAGTTCATAAGAAAATATTTTGTCATAAACTCCAGCTTAGCTTTTAACATAAGTAATTATTAAATAAAAATAAAATAAAAAAAAATAAGTAATTATTTTAGATAATAAATAAAACATAATATTCAGAACACACAAAATCATTTACTACCTATATGGTCAATAATCATAAGCAGGTAAGTGTAAGGAAATATTCTTAAATAAAATAAGTTAAAATAAGAATTTCCATATTAGTTGTAAATAAGTCTTCAACATGTTTACAAGTTTTTTAATAATAATTTTGTGTGTAATTTGCAACTACTTGGCGGAATCATGTAATGAAGATGTTTGTGGTTCTATAGTATCAAAATGTGCATTAACTCAAAGTTGCAAATGTGAACATAAAGATCTTTCATGTTACAAGGATTGTGTTATGTGCATGGGAAGAAAATATTTTGAAGAGTGCTGTAGTTGTGTGGATCTTTGTCCCAAGCCCAGACTTATAAAACATCGCTATCCCAAAAATCCCATGTAGAAGATTTTGAAGGTTTACCCGAGTTATTTGATGTTCTAGTATCTTCATCTGCAGATGAATTGGAATACAGTTGGGATATTATTACATTTCCTGTATATTTTGACACAGTATTATCCAATAAACAGACATCTAATCAAATCTATAATAAGCCTATGTCAAAAGATGACAACATTTTAACCGTTAATTGTACTGTTGTTTATTTTGACCATTGTATTTCTTGGAATAAATGCCGTCACAGTTGCAGAAGTACTGGAGCCAGTAGTTATAGATGGTTTCATGATGGTTGCTGTGAATGTGTTGGTTCGACTTGTATAAATTATGGTGTCAATGAGAGTCGTTGTAAGTTTTGTCCCGAGTACGATGATGAAGATCAAGAAGATTTTGATGACATGGAAGAAGATGATTTATATGAATTTGAAATATTTGATGGCAATCTTAATGATAATGCCATTTAAATATAATAAATGTTTGTGAATATTAAAAGTTTGCTATTCTTTTTTTTTTTTTTTATTTATATTCATAAAAGAGGCTAAAAGATAATCATCTTTACTGTCTTAAAGGCGCACATTTAGAAACGAGAGAAAACCACAGGAGTTAAAGCAAAACTCAAAAGCTATAAACATCTTAAATTATTTCCAATAGAGCTATTTGGAAGAGATTTTGGTAAATGGCAGGGGTACTTAACCGAAAATTTAAAAAATAAAATGCAGTGTCCTGTTATCTATAAACAGGCACTTTTTTATTTAAAATTAACTTATTAAATTTATATTTCGCCTTTAATGCCGATTTTCTTTATTTGAATTTCCCGACAGAGTTGTGTGAATAATGCTGCAGGTAACCCTATTCATTATTGTGAATGATGTTTCATATTAATGATTGTGAATTGCCATGATGTAACAATCAATATCAGGTGGAATTTTTAGAAAATTATTGTTTTAAATACTAAGTTTCCACTGAACGTGTTTTGAAACAAAACATGTGTTGTACACGTTTTCTTAAACATACCCAGGCAGAAAAATACAACCAGCCTAGTGTTGGCAAAGCAGCGGCGGGGCTCGGCTATGCGTTGGCAGAACGAGGGATTAACAATATTGGCAGCATTGTCCTGTTAACCAAGAGTGAACTTGCCACCGTTGGCATAACGTTGGTAAATTAATTTTGAGAAATCTGTATAAAAAAAAACGCATCTAAAAAGCGGCAATACAGTTCGGTCTTAGTCTTATACATCATATGTAAAATATAATAAAATATTGGTAAAAAAAAAAACACAAGCTTTGCAAACAAAATAGTGTTTTCCTAGTACAATATTGTTTCTTTGGTAACTATTAACTCGGTGGATTTTACAGAAATAGCAGTGATTTTCCAATACAATTTTTTTTTGCTACGGTTGGCGATTTTAACCCTATGCAGTGCAATACTTTTGCACAAAATATGACACCACTAATTTGTTTTGTTGCGGTTGCGCAATAAGAATCATATCCTTTTTGATTTTTTTCCAATATGATTTACACACTGGTAATATTTTGCACAATAGCAAAAGTTGAACAAGAATATTGCGTAGTGCATAGGACGTTAAGTGGAAACGCAGTATAAGCAACGACAACTGACAATGAGTTTTTTAAAATACAGTTGGCAACGCAAAATTAAACTAATGAAGTTTTCTGCACAATGTGAATGAAATTTTTTTTTAACTTTATGAAAAGGCTTCATAATTCTAATGAAACAGTTTTTAATGAAATTTTATCATTACTCGTATGAAATTTATCATAATTAATAGGAATTTTTTGATTACATTTTATGAAAAACTGCATTAATTTAATGAAGTTTCAATGGATGAATTCCAGCATATAATTCTTTCTGTGTATACACAAGTTTTGCAACAACATGTATTTATACTATGTTTCCACCTACATGTTTTGAGCAAAACATGTTTCTGGTGAAAAAAAAATTATGGGCCAAACATGTTTTATTTAAAAACACGTTCATTGGGAACGTATTATTAAGCTCTTTAGTCGCATACAAAAGCTGGCTATTCTTTTACACTCGTTTCGTGCTTAGGGTCTGTTCGCAAGATCAGACACCCAAAAAAGTTTTACAGTTACTACATGACAGTTGCTTGTGTAGTAATCAGTAGTTATGTTTAACTGCAATTACAGTTGTTTTTCTTGGAAATAACACAAATCAATAATTACGAGTTATTTAAAAAAAAAAAAAAACTGAAGAAAAATGCTGCATTTTCCAACATTTGTTTTAAGTAGTTTAAGAAACAACTACGAAAACAGTAAACAATTAATTTATGTTAGTTATTTAAAAATAGAAGATTATGTCAAGTTTTTAAAAATTCTAGTTAAGTTTATATTTCTTAATATTGATATGTTTGTTCATAGTTTGCAAATAATAACTATAAAATTTGATTGTATCTCCAATGCATAAAAACGTCATAAATGGAGTACAGTTTAATATTTGGACTCTACATTTTAATTGAAAGAAATCACATTTTTTACATAAAAAATTCCTGAATATTATCTCAAATTTCTTTTTTTATTTGAAAGTACAATCCTTCCGGTTAATAGTGGAAAATAATTTCATTCAAATGGCTGCCGCCTCGGCTGGCCATGCAGTAGCCTACACGATCGGTCCAATTTTTAAGCACATTATCGAATGTGTGCAGCTGTATTTCACGAATATTGTCCTTTAAAGCGTCAATTGTCTCTGGCTTGTTGGCGTAAACACTTATCTTTGACGGCACCCCACAAATAATAGTCCAACGGTGTCAAATCGCAGCTCCGAGGTGGCCAAACGACATCAGCTCTGCGGCTGATAATACGAAAATCAAAATCCGTACGCAATTTTCGCACACATTCTGAAACATTACCATGATTTTCAAAGTAATGTCGCAATATTTCCCAGCGTTGTTCAAGCGTATACACAACCATATTCGTTCAGCGGAAGGATAAAACTAATTATCCGTCAAATCAGACATGAGCTAAGTGTTACCATTAACGAAATAAGCACTAGTTGAAAAAAAAAACGTTATATGGCGGACCCTTTATATCCCTAAAATGTTTACCTTTCCTAGAGACGGAGGAGATTAGGAAAATAAACAAAAAATCTAAAAATAGAATATTTGTGATTCTTAGTGTTGGTCAATTCTGAGTTAATATACAGTAACAGAAAAGCTAATAGGAAAGAAGACTGCAATTTAGCTGCATTATATTCGAGGCTATACTTGGGTGTGATCGTTAAACGGTCATGACTTGGTATTGTTACGTTTGTAATGTAAGAAGCGCGCAGGTTTGATTCTTACAGCCGCAGGTTGTTGAAAATTTTATCATATAGAGACAATCTGACAATTATAAGACACAAATAATATTACAATTTAAATGGAAAATCGCTGATGACGCCTATGCATAAAAAAGAGGCAGAAACTAGTCTAGTCTAGTTTATAACGTTTATTCTTCTTCTTAACCTCAACCTTTCTAAAACATTTATTTTAAATTTTAATTAAAGTTTTGAAATTGTTTAACTACATTTTTTATTGATAAGATTAAAAATTTAATTGGTCCTAATTTAATCAAATTGTATTTACAAATATTTTAATTGAAGCTCCATTTTATTTTATTTTTTGTTGCAGGAAACAGGCATGTAGCCAGAACTACGTTTTATGGGCCACAACAAGAGCAAATTTTTTTTAATGGAAAAAGCTAAATTTCTTGTTTTTTTGGGCCCATAAAGCACAGTCCTGACTACGTGACTGCTTTTAAATATTTTCTATTAGATACTGAAAATAATTTAAAGTGATTTATTGAATTTTCGTCAACAAATTAAATACTATAAAATATATTGATATGGGATAATTTTAATGAACTTCTTCAAAACCGACCTATTTAAAATAAAATGTATCATTTCTATTGTGTACAGACTTAAATCTTCTGCAGGGTAAGTATATTGTTTAATTCTTCATTAGATAATACCACCGGCATATGTGAAATTTCGTTTGATGTTTTTGTCATGTTCAAATAATTCTTCCATGTATCATTGCCCCGGATATTCTGCAATTCGTCATTAGATATTATTACTGGTTTATGAACACCCATTTCATTGTTTGCCTGTAGTGAGTTGGAATTTTGATGAGATAAGTTTTGCATTTCAAAATATTTATTCCAAATATCATTCACATTTTCTTTTTTATCTGAAAATGTTTGAAAACTGTATGTTAGCAGCTCTTTTATTTAAATAAACCTGACGATTTAAATGAATATGCCTATTTGATATATAGATTTTGTTAATATTATCCTCGATAGTTTGATGAGGGTCTTGAATATCATCAGCCTCTAGAATTTTATATTTCAATTCCAGATTTTGTTTTTCTAATTTATTGATTTTTCTTAAGAGATCAGTTTGCTGTTTACGTAGATCGTCTAAAGTTTCTATATCCATTTCATCTGAAGAGGATTCATAATATTTACGGTGTAGTCTTCTGGCCACATAGTTTTCCGCCAAATGAGTAATTTTTGTTAAGGCATAAATACACACAAAAATGCATACAAAATTTACATAGAGATCATAATTATCTCGATGATCAGCTGTCTTGATGTTCAATAAATTTGGTTGTTCGTACATGGTTGGATAATCTTAATGAACAAAATCTTATCAATTAAATTATAGAAAAGAATTCAATAAATTCACAAACCAGTGGGAATTCCTGCAGATTTGTTAGAATCCTCTAAAATATATTTCTCAATTTGATTAAAATAACACAAAATAGTCCAGGAAAGAAAACCTAATGACAAAAGAAATATAAAATTTATGCAAAAAAACATTTTTTATGTTTTTTTAAATTTGGAACAAAAACACAACTAAATTGTTTTGAAAGAAAAATACCAGTTTTTTTTTAATACAAATGACAAAGTAGAGGAAATTAAAATGCAAAGGTAGCTTAACAAATTTTTACTCTACGACAACACGACCGACGACTACGCGCCCAACATCACCTAACCGCCGTGGCAGCACAAATCGTGACCACAGCTGTGGTAGAAGGATCTAGATTCTAAAATATCAGTTTTAAAGAAAATTCATTAAAACATAAACTGTGTTGTGGCAATCATCCAAATTTTAACAACTTTGAGAAAAGGTGGGAGTAAGAGTATAAGAGATAACTCCGTGAGAAAGGAATTCAAAATGAGCTAAACTAAGTGCACATATTATAAAAAAATGTGCGTAAAAAGTACATAATGAACTTGGCCGTGGTATACGCTGTGAGAATTCTGCATGATATCAATGAATTTTTGAATTAGATCTATGAAATGTCACTGGAACTCGTCCATGAAACTTTTCATTAAATTAATGCAGTTTTTTATGAAATTTTATGAAAAATTTAATTTTATTTATTAAAAATTTCATACGACTAATGAAAAATTTTAATTAAAAACAGTTTTATTAAATCTATGAAGTTTTTCCATTAAGTTTGATAAATTTTTCATTCATATTGTGAAGAAAACTACATCAGTTTAGTGAAAAAATTTCATTAAAACTCGTCCAAGAAATGTTCTCTGTGTAGAGATTTCGAGTACCAAATTTGAGCAAATTCGTTGAAAAATAAAGCGGGCATTCATTGCTAAGTAACAAAGTTACTCTTTTTAAGTGGGCGTAAAAGCGATGGTGACCTCACATAGAGGATATAAATCGTGTATACCAAAGTTTAGAGAAATCCGCAAAAAAAAAAAACAAATTGTGTGGAGAATATCTAAAATTAAGATAATGTTGAAAATATGAAAAAATGGACGTAAAAGAGGACGTGGCCATTAAAAAGTTAATGGCGACTCTGCCTGGAGTATAAAGATCATTTGTTTTAAATTTGAACGTAATCCGTTAAAAAATAAAAATTATTATAGCGAATATTCATTAATAAATATTAAATTAAATTAAATTTTCATACACATTCAAATATTTTTTGTATAGGTATACCACGTATGTTCAACACATTTTCATGAGTTACTTGCACTGACAGCTAAAGTTTGAGATCTATGTAATCTATGATGGCAACCATCGCTGTATGGGGTAAAGGGATAGAGTGCACCAAATTTCAAAAAAATACAAACAAACAATTAAACAAACAGAAAATAAATTTTATATTTGGGGATTTACCAAAAAAAAATTTACACTTTGAGGCAAATTTTTTTTATGAATTGAATAACCTTTTATGCATGTGTTAAGGCAGAATTAGTTTGTACGTTCTGTTCTGTTACGAATCAGCTGTTTTGTTTCTGTTCAATTGAAAGTCTGTATGTGTGGTTAGTTTTCACTTTTACGTTCTGTTCTGTTGCGGACAAATCTATTGAAAATAGAATTCAACGTTAAGTGACAGCCTAAAGTGCGTATGTATTGGTTTGTTGTGAAATCTTTTTCTCAATATTTGAATCAGGGATGATAAAGTCGGTACTATATTACTTTTTATGGTACTATTTGAACCTCAGATGTACCATGATACTCCTATGACTCATTTAGTACGATTTACAAATTTTTCTATGTATGAATTCAATAATTATTAATTCGATTTGCAGTCCCATATGAACAATAAATTAATTCGGAACCAAACTCTGTGAATTCAATCACATGATTTCAATGAGTGCGACTGATTACAGATGATTATAATAGAGTTTTATTAATCGATTAAACCAATTATTGAATTCAATCACTAAGGGTTTTTATTAATATTAACTAATTTTGATTTTCAAAAAAGTAAATAATAAAAATCTTATAAAAATGTGAAATTGAATTTGTTTGCTACCAATCACAAGGATTGAATTTGCAAAAAACTGTGAGAAATGTAATTCAATACAGCAAAGTATTAATAGCACATTCAAAAAATATTAAAAATTTGCTAAATTTAAAAAAAAATCTCAAAATTTTAAAAAAATTTTAAATTAATATCGGCCAATTTTCTTAGTACGCACTGCTAGTTTTTACATAGATTTATGTACATTTTTCCGAGAAGTTTGGTATTGAAAATGAGCAAATCGGTCCAGCGGTCAAAAAGTAATGAGTGACAATATTAAAGTACCTCTAAATTTCCCATACAAAATTGGTGTATAATGGACTGTATATTATAAGAATTCATTGTATTGTCTGGTGTATAAAATATAACGTCATATTTTTCAACCAGACGCTAAGAGGTGAATAATATTTAAAATTCACCGCAAATTCTTTTTTCTCCACAAAAACTTTTTTTTCACCTCAAAAATAGTTTTGTTACCTCAAAAATGTTTTTGACGACACAATTTATTTTTTTTACAATCAAAAAAGTTTTTCACCTCAAAATTTTGTTTTCACCTCGTAACATATTTTTTTTAATATATATTTGTTGTTTCATTTGTAATTGTTCATTTTGGAGGGTACAAAGATTTGTTTGTTAATTTATATTTAATTTTTTTTATACTTGTGATGTCGAAAAAGTACTATTTTATATGCAGGATGGTACTATTTTAAAATCGCATTTATCATCCCTGATTTGAATGTTTTTGGTTTAAGTTTCTTTTACTTTTTAAAACAGCTGATTCCTCTCACAGAAAAAGTAATTACAAAATATTACCTACAGAACAGAACGACACAGAACGACAACAGAAAGTAACAACTAATGAGGCCTTTAGTCGATGTTTAAGCATAATAAATCCATCCGTGTTAATAATTTATCTAACGATTTTTCTGGTCCCAACGCGTATACTAACATATTTCATACAAAATAATACGGTTATAACGAACACAGTTTATGGCGAACTTTTCATATAACGAACTAATTTTTTGGAGCCTTTTACGAATTTTCATACAAATTGTTACGCTTATAACGAATGTTCTGGAAATTTTAAAAACTTAATCTTTCTACTTGAAACTACACTAAAATGAATTAAAAACTGTATGAAACGTAATTAGGTGGAAGAATTGCTTCAATATTACAAACAAAAATTTAAAAATTATGAGAATTTCAGACAAAAACCAGTCATTTTATTATTATTTTTTTTTTTCAATGTTTACCACGCTAATAGAGATTCGCTTATAACCAAAAAAAATTGTCCGGTCCCTACGAGTTCTTTATAACAGTGCTCCACTGTATAAATATGCTTTACGATTTTATAAAAATGTTGTTGCTTCATAAAATGTTACGTCCTTAAAATTGTGTTGATGCCTTTTTCGATTTTAAATTTAATAAATTCTTTTATTATTTTATATACGTTTTGGCGGATTTGCGCTTTAGTTGTCCCAAAGCCGCTTTAGTTGGCGCAAAAACCCTATAGAAATCAGAAAATTTTGATTTCACTTGTAAACCACCACGCAGCAAAATGGAAACTACTTTTAGTGAATGTATCTTTCAAGACTAGTGACTCCATTTTGTATTGGTTTGGATTTGAAAGTTAAAACTATGAGAAAAAAAATTATTAAAAAACTCTTGTTAGTTTTAAGTATTTTTTTATTTTTCCGACTTTTAAATGGCCATTAGTTCTTTAGGTGAAGACTTTTCAAACAAAACTTTGCATAGTTTAAGTCATTCGTCTCTCTCACTTAAAAAAATTAGAGGTGTTTTTTGAAATTACTCATACATATATAAATATGTATAGGGCGGGTCGATTTGTAGGGAGGCAAAAAAATCGCTCAACGTACAAGGAAAATCGTATTCTAGGTATCAAATAAGAAACTTTGCCGACGGAACCATACCTCTAAAACGAATTCTGATGTCCCAAAAGCCCACTTTGATATTTCAGAAAGTAGGAGGAATCTCTCCAAGATTATGGGAGCTATTTCTTCTCCGGGAGACGCGCTAGCAGATTAATGCATAAATCATCATTCTAGGTGACCGTTAAAGGGTTAAAATTTAAGTTGAAAGAGGGCCTTTTTAGCCGTGTTTTTATAGCAAAATGTACAAATCTCGGGATAGAGATATTTCAGAAAATAAGAGGAGTCTTTCCAAGATTAGCGTCTCTATTTCTTCTCCGGAAGACGCTCTAGCAGATTAATGTATAAATTATATTCGATTGGCTTGGATTCGATTGGGGCACTCTAAATGGGTCAAAGTGGGATTTTTCAAAATTTGACCCCACGGTCAAATTTTATTTTTTTAATAAAAAAATTTTTTATTAAAAAAATATTTTTAAAATAACTAAAAAAATAACTGATAAAAAACAATAGTTTTTAAATATTTTTTCAGTTCTTTTAAAATTGTTGTAGTATGAAATTGTCAGTTATTTTTAAAACTTTGTTAGTTATTTTCACTGCATTTGTAAGTTGTTTTGGACAGTAAAAAATAACTACATTTTAAACTGAATTAAATAAGTGTCTTTTAATAATTCGCGATTTTTTTTAAATTAATTTATATTTAATTTTTTTTATACTTGTGATGTCGAAAAAGTACTATTTTATATGCAGGATGGTACTATTTTAAAATCGCATTTATCATCCCTGATTTGAATGTTTTTGGTTTAAGTTTCTTTTACTTTTTAAAACAGCTGATTCCTCTCACAGAAAAAGTAATTACAAAATATTACCTACAGAACAGAACGACACAGAACGACAACAGAAAGTAACAACTAATGAGGCCTTTAGTCGATGTTTAAGCATAATAAATCCATCCGTGTTAATAATTTATCTAACGATTTTTCTGGTCCCAACGCGTATACTAACATATTTCATACAAAATAATACGGTTATAACGAACACAGTTTATGGCGAACTTTTCATATAACGAACTAATTTTTTGGAGCCTTTTACGAATTTTCATACAAATTGTTACGCTTATAACGAATGTTCTGGAAATTTTAAAAACTTAATCTTTCTACTTGAAACTACACTAAAATGAATTAAAAACTGTATGAAACGTAATTAGGTGGAAGAATTGCTTCAATATTACAAACAAAAATTTAAAAATTATGAGAATTTCAGACAAAAACCAGTCATTTTATTATTATTTTTTTTTTTCAATGTTTACCACGCTAATAGAGATTCGCTTATAACCAAAAAAAATTGTCCGGTCCCTACGAGTTCTTTATAACAGTGCTCCACTGTATAAATATGCTTTACGATTTTATAAAAATGTTGTTGCTTCATAAAATGTTACGTCCTTAAAATTGTGTTGATGCCTTTTTCGATTTTAAATTTAATAAATTCTTTTATTATTTTATATACGTTTTGGCGGATTTGCGCTTTAGTTGTCCCAAAGCCGCTTTAGTTGGCGCAAAAACCCTATAGAAATCAGAAAATTTTGATTTCACTTGTAAACCACCACGCAGCAAAATGGAAACTACTTTTTAGTGAATGTATCTTTCAAGACTAGTGACTCCATTTTGTATTGGTTTGGATTTGAAAGTTAAAACTATGAGAAAAAAAATTATTAAAAACTCTTGTTAGTTTTAAGTATTTTTTTATTTTTCCGACTTTTAAATGGCCATTAGTTCTTTAGGTGAAGACTTTTCAAAACAAAACTTTGCATAGTTTAAGTCATTCGTCTCTCTCACTTAAAAAAATTAGAGGTGTTTTTTGAAATTACTCATACATATATAAATATGTATAGGGCGGGTCGATTTGTAGGGAGGCAAAAAATCGCTCAACGTACAAGGAAAATCGTATTCTAGGTATCAAATAAGAAACTTTGCCGACGGAACCATACCTCTAAAACGAATTCTGATGTCCCAAAAGCCCACTTTGATATTTCAGAAAGTAGGAGGAATCTCTCCAAGATTATGGGAGCTATTTCTTCTCCGGGAGACGCGCTAGCAGATTAATGCATAAATCATCATTCTAGGTGACCGTTAAAGGGTTAAAATTTAAGTTGAAAGAGGGCCTTTTTAGCCGTGTTTTTATAGCAAAATGTACAAATCTCGGGATAGAGATATTTCAGAAAATAAGAGGAGTCTTTCCAAGATTAGCGTCTCTATTTCTTCTCCGGAAGACGCTCTAGCAGATTAATGTATAAATTATATTCGATTGGCTTGGATTCGATTGGGGCACTCTAAATGGGTCAAAGTGGGATTTTTCAAAATTTGACCCCACGGTCAAATTTTATTTTTTTAATAAAAAAATTTTTTATTAAAAAAATATTTTTAAAATAACTAAAAAAATAACTGATAAAAAACAATAGTTTTTAAATATTTTTTCAGTTCTTTTAAAATTGTTGTAGTATGAAATTGTCAGTTATTTTTAAAACTTTGTTAGTTATTTTCACTGCATTTGTAAGTTGTTTTGGACAGTAAAAAATAACTACATTTTAAACTGAATTAAATAAGTGTCTTTTAATAATTCGCGATTTTTTTTAAATTAAAAACAAAAAATTTTTTGTTTAAAAAATAATTCTTGATACATTGAAGGGTCAAAATCAGGATGTACACTTATTTTGCTTCCTTCAGTTTTGTAATAAACAGTTTTTATTGTGGTTTGTGTCAAAACTTACAACAAAGATGTCACTTTTGGTTGGCAGCACTTATCAGTTAAAAAAAAATATTGTTTGAATTTAAATTTATGCACTGTTAGTTTACGGTAATTTTAAGTAGTATGGCAACACTAACTTAAAATACGTCAACATTGTCTGTTAACTTAACAGTCTTTCATTTATTCACTTGTTGTCTGTGCTGCATTTTTCATTCAGTTGCTTTTGGTCATTCGTTCGTGAGGCATTACGAAGCGGAATCATTTTTAGTAGCAAACTGAATTTGGTAGTTGATTATGTTGTGGTTGTAGTTGGAAAATTGAAAAGAGAAATAAGTTTTAACTAAATACAATTATTTAAAATAAATGATGATATAGTTTAACAATTTAAAACTAAATTATACATAAATGTGCAATAAGAAA
>CM037853.1:238257302-238280445 GCA_021234595.1 Delia radicum
AGGAAAACACTATTTTGTTTGCAAAGCCTGTGTTTTTTTTTTTTTTACCAATATTTTATTATATTTTACATATGATGTATAAGACTAAGACCGAACTGTATTGCCGCTTTTTAGATGCGTTTTTTTATACAGATTTCTCAAAATTAATTTACCGACGTTATGCCAACGGTGGCAAGTTCACTCTTGGTTAAACAGGACAATGCTGCCAATATTGTTAAATCCCTCGTTCTGCCAACGCATAGCCGAGCCCCGCCGCTGCTTTGCCAACACTAGGCTGGTTGTATTTTTCTGCCTGGGTATGTTTAAGAAAACATGTACAACACATGTTTTGTTTCAAAACACGTTCAGTGGAAAACGTAGTATTTAAAACAATAATTTTCTAAAAATTCCACCTGATACTGATTGTTACATCATGGCAATTCACAATCATTAATATGAAACATCATTCACAATAATGAATAGGGTTACCTGTAGGCATTATTTCACACAACTCTGTCGGGAAATTCAAATAAAGAAAATCGGCATTAAAGGCGAAATATAAATTTAATAAGTTAATTTTAAATAAAAAAGTGCCTCTTTATAGATAACAGGACACTGCATTTTATTTTTTAAATTTTCGGTTAAATACCCCTGCCATTTACCAAAATCTCTTCTAAATAGCTCTATTGGAAATAATTTAAGATGTTTATAGCTTTTGAGTTTTGCTTTAACTCCTGTGGTTTTCTCTCTTTATGAATTATAAATAAAAAAAAAAAAAAAAAAAATAGCAAACTTTTAATATTCACAAACATTTATTATATTTAAATGGCATTATCATTAAAATTGCCATCAAATATTTCAATTCATATAAATCATCTTCTTCCATGTCATCAAAATCTTCTTGATCTTCATCATCGTACTCGGGACAAAACTTACAACGACTCTCATTGACACCATAATTTATACAAGTCGAACCAACACATTCACAGCAACCATCATGAAACCATCTATAACTACTGGCTCCAGTACTTCTGCAACTGTGACGGCATTTATTCCAAGAATACAATGGTCAAAATAAACAACAGTACAATTAACGGTTAAAATGTTGTCATCTTTTGACATAGGCTTATTATAGATTTGATTAGATGTCTGTTTATTGGATAATACTGTGTCAAAATATACAGGAAATGTAATAATATCCCAACTGTATTCCAATTCATCTGCAGATGAAGATACTAGAACATCAAATAACTCGGGTAAACCTTCAAAATCTTCTACATGGGATTTTTGGGATAGCGATGTTTTTATAAGTCTGGGCTTGGGACAAAGATCCACACAACTACAGCACTCTTCAAAATATTTTCTTCCCATGCACATAACACAATCCTTGTAACATGAAAGATCTTTATGTTCACATTTGCAACTTTGAGTTAATGCACATTTTGATACTATAGAACCACAAACATCTTCATTACATGATTCCGCCAAGTTGTTGCAAATTACACACCAAAATTATTATACAAAGATTAGAGAAAATTAAAAAACTTGTAAACATGTTGAAGACTTATTTACAACTAATATGGAAATTCTTATTTTAACTTATTTTATTTAAGAATATTTCCATACACTTACCTGCTTATGATTATTGACCATATAGGTAGTAAATGATTTTGTGTGTTCTGGATATTATGTTTTATTTATTATTTAAAATAATTACTTATTTATTTTTTTATTTTATTTTTATTTAATAATTACTTATGTTAAAAGCTAAGCTGGAGTTTTTGACAAAATATTTTCTTATGAACTAATAAATTTTATAAAAATAACGTGACTATAAAATACCACAATTAAAATTTTATATGAGAAAATTTGATTACGACTCGCTAACTTATCATAAAATAGTCCAAAGTTAAGATTTAACCATCCTGTTTAATGTCAAATTTATATGAAAATATCTGTGTTAAAGTTAAACTCTGGCTATTTTAAGAAAATTTACTCGCCCTTAGACCTGCTAACTTATCTCAAAATAACCAACGTTTAGGGATTAACCATAGTTATAAAAGCCAAATTTATATCGAAATATCTGTGGTTAAAATTAAACTCAGGTTATTTTTAGAAAAGTGACTTGCCCTTAATCAGTTTTTTCGCTTACAAATATTATTTTTTAAAATTTTAACGATTTTCTTGCTTTATACGATGATTTAGGAGCATAGGGCGTTATGCGTGTTTGCTGCTTACGTCTTTTCTTTAACTCCATACTATAGGCGGGTGCCGAAGATGGTGTTGAAGGCACAAATTTTAATGATTCCGCAGGAAATGTTTATTAAGATCATCCTTGTTAGTCACGCTGTCAAAACTGTATTCATTTAAATTAAGAGATTTTAAATTGGAAATTAATTGTTGAGCCATGGCGTTGTGTTCCATTTTACGAATATTATAAAAATTTGCCTGTGCCAACGGATGTTGCTTGTAAAATCGATGAAGAGGTACTAAAGTTATTTTACCTTTTAAAATGCAACTTATATACACATCCGCTAATAGGCAAATATGATGCTAATTAATCCTGGGATTAACAGTGGAAATTGTAGTTATATTTGTACGAGAATTCAATAAAAATAAATTTACCTGAATTTCGAAAATTGCATATACAGACAGTTTCTGTACCTGTATGTAAAACGTATAAGAAATTTTAAAATTGGGTTTATTTAATAGAAAAGTGTGTTTATCCACACATTTTGTGTGCGATTCCTGGAATTTATGACTTTCTATTGAGACCAAGAACGTAGATGTTTTTCAAGTTTAAAAATGTGTTTTAAATAAAGTTCTTAGTTTTTCCAATGACATTGAATTAGTAAAATTTTTTAAATCCCAGTGCGGGTTGGTAAAAAACATAGAAATAATTTCAACGAGTTTTAAAAAATCTTCAGTTCATATTGAAATTTTTTACTTAATACCAATAAAATTATCTAATCTCAAATGTCTTTATCTCAATCGGAAAATCTCTTTAATACTAAATATAAAATTACCAGACTTTCCTTAATTGTTCTTATTATTTTATTTATATCACAATTTAAATATTATTTTTAATTTTATTGGAAAATTTAATTGGAAATATATACTTTTCATTAGAAAATGAATCATCGATTTTCAGTTTAAGTAAATAAATTTCGTGGAATAAATAGTAAACCTAAAATGGAATACCTTGAAACATCTGCTTCCTTAATATATGAGAAAGCATGTGCAAAACATGTTTTATTTCAAAACACGCCCAAAATAAGGTCAGGGAAACGTAGTTTACATGTAATTTATTAATTCTGGGAAGTACATTTTGGAATTACACACATGAAATGTGTGTTTTTTTCTGGGAGCAAAGCTAATTCTCAAAATTCTTATAAGTTTAAATCCCAGTTAGATAATCCCTAAATCTTTGGCAGTTTTAAAACAGGTAAATTTGTAATATTCTCGCGCAAATATTACAACAAAATATTACTACAATTGCCACCAATACGCAGGATTAATTCAAATCATATTTCTACCATTTAGCGGATATGTATTGCTTGTTTGCTAACTAACATCTGTACCTTATCATATATTTTACGAACAACATCCGTTGGTACAGGCAAACACTTATAAAATAGTCGTAAAACGGAATACCAAACGTTGGCCGAACAGTTTATTTATTTTTGCAGGCTGAAAATGTCATCATTAAAGACCATCTTCAAAATCATCCCATAAAAACTAATTAAAGAAAATGTGTAAGTAGCATAAACGTAAAAATTCAAAAAGTGATCAGAATTCAAAAAAGTTATTTTTTAAAATATTAAAATTAGCACGTCTCTTATTACAAAAAACTTTAAATTGTATTATATTAGAAAGTATTTTGAACATAAACTGATAATATAATCCATGCATAAAAATACGAAAAAAATTTCAAAATCATTCGTAAAACAAACGAAGCTTCTTTTTTTTAACAAAAGTTTTGTTGTTTTGACAATAATTTCGTATTTTATGAGTGTAGTTTTGATATACCATTATGGAAGTTTTTTTTTTTGGACCGGATGTTAACTGTGCTGCATAGTAGAATGCAAAAATCTGACTGATTGCAACATTTTAAAGATCTGTCTAAAGAAGCCAAATTTTTGTAAACATTTTTGAAATGTTAACATTTTTAAAATTTTTGCTTTTAGATTTGTAACCGAAATTTAGTTGAACACGCTACACAAAAAAAAAAATAAAATTGAGTTTCAATTAAAGTATTTGTTAATTCAATTAAAAGTTTAATTGGATTCGGTTTGATTGCGGAAGTTGTAGTATCAATTGAAATAATTTTTAACTATTTAATTGATTTAGTTTCAATTAAGATTTTAATTATATCAATTAAAAATTCAATTGAACATTGTTTTTAATTTTAAACAAATTGTTAGTAGATAATATAAAAACGGTAATTATAATTGCAAAAAAATGGCCAAAATAAAAAGAAAAAAAAATCGCTAAAATTTAAAAATGTTGGTGATTTTTAAAATTTTGGAATTTTTTTTTAATGTTAGCAATTTATTTCAATTTTAGAGATTTTTTACTTTCAATTATGCCGTCTTTTTTTAATTTAAGCGATTTTTTAAATATCAGTTTTTAAATTTTGGCGATCTTTTTTTCTAATTTTCACGATCTTTTTCCAATGTTGGAGTTTGTTTTTTAATTTTGGCGATTTTTTTTTTGCAAATGATTATTGTGAGTACCCTCACTGTTTTTAAATGATTATAATCTAGAGACTGTGCAGTTTTTTGTGATACTTTGTTTTGGACCACAACTTAGCGGTTTTGTTGATACCACAAATCATGTAAGTTTATTAACACCGAAAAATTCCTTTCGATTTTATTTGTAGAAAAATAAGAAATTTTGTGGGATTAATAAATAAGTTAAAAAAGATTTTTACTTTTTTCAACTTTAATATTTAACAATAACTTTTTGTTAGTTTTTTTTTTGTTAAAGTTTTTTATAGTTGAAAATAAAAATCATCTTTTTTTTTTGTACAGTTGAAAAAACATAAATATGTTTATTATTGTTAAAAACCAAAAATAAAACGTTTCCGGCTTGTTTAATTGAAAGTGTCTTTGAAATTAAACAAAAGTCTAAAGTGGAGTACACACGTTAAATATTATTGATACATTTAAAGTTGCTTACAAAAAATATTGTTCAATTTTATTTTAATAAATTGTTTTTCAAATCATTTAAATTTGTGTATTGAAAGACACAAAAAATGGAAATCAATTATATTGACCGTCTGTTTTCGGCTTAATTGATATTTTAATGACAATTTATTATTAATTTTTTCAAACCTTTTTAGCATTATTTACACAAATTTTGTTTTTTTTTCTTAAAACGTGGTTAAAATTTGTAAAATTAGATTTAATCATCGCCAGAATGTTAGTAATTGTATACTTATGCTATTTTTTGTCTTCACAATAAAAGTTTTTTATTTAAGAAATTTACAGAAAAAATTTTAAAATATATGAATTGTTCAAAAATACAGCTTTTAGAAAAATATCTAAAAATTTTATTAAAATCGTGGGTTTGTATACAAAATGCCAAAATATACATTTATAGCAAAATATGCATTAACAAATTGATGACATTTTGTTGCAAATTTCTTAATTCGCAAATATATTAAATTAATTTTTTTCTCCAGCCAGCGACAACAAACATGTATTTACATGAACTTCCGAGCCCTGGTAATTATATATTTCGCTTTAATTAAAAAGCTAAATTTCTATTACAGTGAATTTACATTATACCTTAAATCGGGTTTAACCCGAATTTTGGTGACAATCTGGGTATGAAACGTTACTTCAAATACAAATTCCATTCAAATTCATAACTAGATTGTCGGACAATCTGCTTTAAAATTACGTTCAAAATTAGGTTGTAGCGATACAACGCTGTGTTTTCCCTGTTTGGGGGATAATTTTGCAATATCTGGCATCAGCTTGTGGAAAAAAAGTGTAAATAAATAAACAAAAAAAATTTTATTTTAATAAAACTAAATAAATGCCCAATAAAATGGAATTTTTTATTGAAAGCTAAATTCAATTAATCATCCAGTTACTTATTTTTGTTTCCGGCGAAAACAATTTGTGCAAACAACATTGATATGGTGACCAGAAGGACAAATAGAAATATAGTGCTTCCCAGAAGTCATCCCCAACAAAAAACACTTTTTTCAGCTAACCACTTTTATACTACAGTCAAAAATTAGTAGCTTTTGAAAACTACTTGTATTTACTTGTCAAATTCCATATAAATTTGAAAAGTTTTCAAAAACTAGACGTTTTGAAAAAACTAGAAGTTTTCAAAAACTAGACGTTTTCAAAAACTACTAGTTTTAGGCTGTTTGTATAAAAGTGGTATAAATGTGGTTTCCATTCTTTAAAAAATTTTCAAATTTTAGCAATTTTTAATATTTAAACACGTTTACAGCGATTTTCTTTTCATTTATATGATTTTTTTTATTAATATATTTTTAAGCAACAAAAAACTATTTTCAAGAAATTAATATTTCAATATTGTGCCATACTGTAACGTGTCCCCAGCGGCACTGCTGTGGTGATGCCAGCTAGCTCGAGTTGGCATGTACCCCAGCTCGGATTCCAACCAACCACTTCAGCCCAGGGACAAGCACAATAAAAAAAAATCAATTCAAAAATCTGTAGCACACAAAATGAACCTTAAGAGAGAGGACAAGGTCGAAAAATCCCGCCTCCCAACCATGGTCACCAGATAGGTTCAAATTAATTTAAATGCTTACCCCAATTCCATACCTATCAGTAATATGTAATTGAAAAATAAAAATCCAAATCATTTTGAATTTTTCAATTTCATTGATAAACTTTCAATTTAGGATTCAGACTTTCAATTAATTTGTAAACAAACAAAAATTTATCAATTTTGGGGCACTTTAAATTTTCACAAAATATTTTGGGTATTTTGGGATAATATAACAGTTTTTGTACGATTATGATTTGTATTGTTGGCAACCCTCGGTAGTGTCACCACAAGATGATTTCTATTGTGACTGTTTGTCAAGCAGTTGTCAAAATAAAACAGCTGTTTGAACTCAAATGCGTTCTGCTGTAATTGAGTGAAAATTCTCTTCAGTAATTGTTTTTTTTTTTATATGTTCTCGAGTACTTTAAGTCAATGGCACGTTACTTTCGATATTATTATAAAATATAGTGTCAAAGAACAAGAAAGCAATACATAAATTGCTGTTTAAATTGATTATTTTGTGAAATATAATACAAATATCTTTCGAAATTAATAGAATTCAAACCGTTTTCTACTAAAATAACCAAATTTATAAAAAGTGCAAAGAATAAATAAAAGAATTCCTCTAACAAGAAAAAGTTCCTACAAAGAAATTTCTACTAATAATATACAAGAAAATGTATACTGTTTCCAAGGGTCCCAGTAAAATTGTGGCCAAAACACGTAGAGGTATGTTAAAGGATAACAGAAGCTTGTATAAAACTTAGCAACAGAATATCAAAAGGATACTTCATTTAATAGAAAATTAAAGTTATTTAAATTGTTATGTCACACATAGAAATAATATGCCAGTGAGAAACAGTGTTGCCAAGTATTTTTTTTTTACAAATACCCCTAAATTATTTAAAAAACCCCCTAGATTTGCTCTACTTTAAAAAAAAATCAGCTTTAAAATAATTTTTCCTAAAATCAACTAATTTTTAAAATTTCCATTGTAATTTTCTTCTAATAAATATGTTAAAATAATGTAACTTTGTTAGATTATATTATTGTTTCACCAACAAGCGCTAAAAAAAGTTAAAATGTTCGTGCGCCCCGGTAGGCCAGTTGGTAGCGTGCTGGCTTATCAGTGCGGGGGTCGTGGGTTCGATTCCCACCAGAGGCACTGGTCTGTTTTCGCTACAACGCGCCGAAGGCCATAGTAGCTAGTGCTTGGTTAGGGTAATAATATATAATTTGTAATTATATGATTATTAATTAATAAAAAAAAAAAAAAAAAAGTTAAAATGTAAGCCAAAAATTTGCAAAACCAATCCTCGAACCAAACATTTTATATAATCATTTTTTTACAACCAAATTTATCCCAAAAAAAATTTTACCCCCTTAAAATCCTCCTAAACCAGTTAAAACCCCCACTAAATCTAGGCGAAAACTCTTAACTTGGCAACACTGGCGGAAAACTACAACAAAAGAGTAATGAGTAGTTTAAAAGAGTAAGATTAAAGAGAGAAAACATGAGTGGTTTTTTTGGTGGCAAATTTGCCGGTTGATTTGTTTATTTTAATTTTTATTATTATATGGCGGTTAAATTATGAAAATTAATAATTTTATATAATTTGTTTATTTTCAGGTTTATCACAAAATTTTGAAAAATTTGAAACTATCAAAGAAAGTAGTAAACGTAATAATGATGCCAATAGTCCCGAAAAATTAAAGTAAGTTGAAATAATACGAAAATTTATTAAGACATTCACTATTTTCATCCATCAATAATCGCCAGCAGCATAATTTTTATATTTAAATGTTTATAAATGTTATCGGCATGTGAATTAAGGTTGATATTTCAAGTATTTTATGGTTTAAATCAATACAAAACACTAGCTGCTAATTACTTAACTACACACCCATATTATTTTCATCAATATGTATAAAGCAAATATACAGGGCTGTCAAGTAAAACTGATAAAATATCGATACTGATTCAAAACTACTTCGATTTACTAATCGTCGATTGATTATTGGAGAGCCGCACCGATCAAAAAACATTTTTGCGAGAAAAACGATAAGAAAGTTTACAACAAAATTATTAAATTTCTACAAGATAGGTTTTCTTTTTTGTTTGTTATATCTATAGCTGCATTTTTTTAAAAACAATAGTGTTAATTTTACGCCTTTTTGCACTGAGTATCCAGAGTTATTAACAATTTTTTAACAAAAGATTTTTTTATTATATGGCCTATAAGCCGTTTTTATCACAATTTTATTGTTTTTCTTTCAAATAGGTCAAAAGTTTTTTTTTTTTCATTTAACCATTATAAAACTAGGTTGTCATAGTGCAAACCAATGCTTAAACTTTTTTATTGGTTTTTGTTTATATGCGTTGCTTATTTCAAATGTGTCAAACCAAGATTGACGAATAATGTTTTTATTTTTCTATAGAAAGTTTGACTCATTGGCCAAAAGAAAAAATTTGAAGTAATGTTCAAACTTTAGGTTCCTTTACCGTAATACCGTTATTAAAAAAAAAAAAATACCATTATTAAGTTATATAAAGTACCGTTACTAAAATATTCGAAGTTAGCCGTACCCGCATCTTTTTCGAGTTTCAAACCATGCAACTTCAAGTGCTTTAATTTTTTTTTATAAAAACACGTGTTTTTTAAATGAGATTTTCTTTTGTAACTAAAAAAAAAAAATCTCCCTTCAGTTTATTTTACGTCATACTTTAAGATTTTGTTCACATACAAGATGTATTTATGCACAGTACAGTGAACGAAAAGTTATACTATTACTTTTAAAAAAGATTTTTTATAACAATTTTAAGAAGGTTAGAAGATATTTTATAAATACCATGTATTCAATTTAAACCGAATCGGTAAAAGGGCTTTGCCGGCCAAAAACATTTTTTTCTAACTATCCTTCGTTTTGATTTCTTTTCATTTTGGTTATTTTTAAACACTTCCAAATACCATTTCCGTTTTGCTTAATTTTTTATAAACTTTAGCTATTTCTCCCGTTATGTGTTTATTTAGCGATTTTTAATAATTTTATTTATTTAAGTTTTTTTTTCGATTTAAAAGCGTTTTTCTGATTTTGACGATTTTTGTTTATTTTTCTTTAATTTTATATGACCTACATATCGCACTTCATCAACAAGAGTGTATTAACTCAAAATTTTTAAAATATCACTTTTTTCAAGAAATCAACCAACAACATCAATATCTATCTATTGTAAAAATTTCAACGTATTCCGATTACTCTTTCATCTCGAAAACCACTTTTGAGACCATTTTCATGATAATGTAGTGATTACCTTTATTTCAACAACGAGTTTAATACAAAAGTTCAAATAGAAATGAATCGTATATTTTCATAAAAAAGGTATTATTTTGATTTGAGCCTTTATTTATGTTAAAAATAATCAAACTGTTTTATTTATATTTGGTTGTATTTTGAGTTGATACTGTTTTGTTGATAAAATTTGTTTTATACTATAAATTTAAATCGATAAATTTCAAAAAAATGGTACTAACTCAAAAAATTGATTTTATTATGCAATGAGTGGAAAAATTTAAAACAAAAACAATGTATATATATTTTCAAATGGAATTTGCTTATTATGATATGTTTGAATTTTTAAATTCTGTTAAAATGTGGCCATAGACAGTTTTTGACTCTACTGAAAATTTTAAATTTTGAGTTAATACCCTCTTGTTGATCAAGTGCGATATATGTATATATTTTTATTGCTTAAGTTCTGCTAACTTATCTCAAAGTTATAACCAAAGTTTAGGGCTTAACCATAGTTATGAATGTCATCATTTATATGGAAATCTCTGTGGTTAAAGTTAAATTCAAGTTACTGTTTAGAAAAGTTGCTCGGCCTTAGTTGATTTTAAATAATTTTTTGCTTACAATTTTTTTGCAGTTGGCAATTTTTTTATCCAGAATTGAATCAATATTTTTTATTTTATTACCAGAAGTTTTAATATTACGTTTCCACTGAACGTATTTTTGTCGTGTTTTGAAACAAAACATGTTTTGTACATGCATTTTTGTACATACATTTTTTTTTTACCAACACACATGTTTTGCCCAAAACACGTAAGTGGAAACATAGTATTATATGTACTTCAATTTCCGATTAAGTAATTGTTTTCTCTCTTTTTCACATTTAGTGATTTTTCAGTATTTTGGGTTTAGAGACCTTTCTAATAAAATCAATCTTCCCGAGTGAACAAGTTAGATATATTTATATACGATCGTATATGAAGCCATATACATATATAATTGTATCTGCCTTATTTGATAAGTTATAATTTAATAGTTATACCAAGTTTTCGGATTTAATTATGTATAAATATTTGTAATTATATTAGATTTAGAGAAATATATGAGGAATTTATATATTTTTTGCACTTTGAGGCTAATAATTTATCTTGATAATTTATCTTTAATGGCTTAAATTTTTAAGTAAAAAGTAAATTCAAAAGTTCATATCTCGTTATTGGTGCGCCAACAACAGCAGTGCAACATTTTTCAAAAAGCGTTCTTAAAACTCAATTAAATTAAACGGCGCAAAAATCCTTTGAAAAAAACTGCAAAAGTTTAAAAATCGGAAAGTTTTGGTTTCACTTGGTTTTCGCCTATCACGTTTAAAATACCTTTTCAGTGAATGTATCTCCCAAGTCTAGTCACTCCATGTTATATTAGTTTGGAGCTAAAAGCTAAAAACTATAAAAACAACAAAAATAAAAAAACTCTTGTAAGTTTCCAGTAATACGACTTTTAAACGGTCCTTAATTCTTTTGGTGAATACGATCCAACATTAAACTTTGCATGTTTAAGCATGGCCTTCTATCTTACACTGGGAATCGTTTCACTCAACTCTAAAAACCTAGTGACATAAGAGGCATCTTAAATCTGTTGAAGAGGTGTCGAATATTTTTTAAATAGCTCTTATTATATTATATGTAATAAGATCAACGAATTATCGTATATAATCATATATTACCTGATATGGCCCCATATTCGTTTTTTTTTTTTAATCGAGCTAATACTTTCTGTTGCATGTTACATTTAACGACATTTAAAATATTTAAGCAATTTTTCCTAATTAAAGTGTTTATTCGATTTTATAACATTTTTACTATTTTATCTAGTTTGAAATTTAACCGAGTTTGATTTATTTTAATAAGTGATTTTTTCTATTTTTATCAATTTTATTTATTTGCTTTTTTTTTAGTCATTTTCCCTATTTACGATTTTGTTTTTATATAAACGATTTTATTTTTATATAAACGATTTTATTTTTATATAAACGATTTTATTTTTATATAAACGATTTTATTTTTATATAAACGATTTTATTTTTATATAAACGATTTTATTTTCGATCGGTTTGTTTCTATTGGGAATATTTTAATCTATCTTTGTAGATTTAATAAATTAAGCTTCGTTTGCTGTTTTCAACTTTTTGACAAATTTTTTTAACATTTTTATCTTTTGTTATTGAATTGTAGTGTTTCCGAATTTTGAACTATTTTTTATATATATATATATATATATATTTGTACCAATTCTTCTCATTTGTTATTCTAATTTGTTAAAAATCTAATTTGTTAAAATTAATTCCTTAATTTTTTTTTTTTAATTTTATCAATTAAATTGTTTTTATTGGTTTATTCTGTTTTGGGAACTTTTAACGAATTTAGTGAGTGATAAATTTCTTAATTTTTAGTGCAAACATATGCATTTAATCCACTTTTTACAACATTACCTTTTCAATCTAAATGAAGCATAACAGTCGCTGATATGCCTGTTTTCTTAAATGTTACCACTTTTTTCTTATGGCATTGAATTTTTAGTGATTTTCCTGAATTGTTTTTTACTTTAAAACATTTTAAGCTATTTAAGCGTTTTTAACCCGAGTTTTTTTAATGTTGACAATTATTTTAATAAATTCTTTCTTAACAAATTTCTTAATTTGGAAATTTTTGAATAGGTCCTAAACTTAAGGTTGGCTTTAGTGACTTAAGTCAAGTATTTAAATAAATTTAAATAATTGAAGGGCTTATTGTTTAATTTTTGGCTAATTTTCAATCGCCTTTTAAAGATGGAAAGATGGATGGCATTTAGAAAATATATGGTAAATGTTTATCAAGTTTTTACAATAAGCTCTACAAAAGTATTTCTGAATATTGGTTTCATACCAATACCTGTACTTAAGTCACTTAAACCAATTATGCTTCAGCCTTTAAATTTATTTAAAATTTAATATGTTTTCTGTTAAAAAAAATACTTTAGAATATGAAAATTGTCTTTTCAATTTTAAATCATGATCTGTTTAATTCAAATAAAATTTTTAAGTGTTAAAAATTCTATATAAAAAACATGATTATCTTAGGTTTTCAATCTGAAAACAAAAAATATTTATGTTGAAATTCATAGTTGATATTGTATCAGCACTTTTTTTTTTTTTTGAATAGCAATTATAACGCTCTTGGAGAGCTACATATGCACTTTTGTTTGAAAATGAATGATTGATTGATCTGTAAATTCTATATACGTTTACTTCTATAAGAAAGCAAAACCACAAGTTTCCAAGCAAAAGTGTATGGGGTCGTTTAGCGACCTCAACAAAGTTACAACAAAAAATGTACACTACAATAAGTTCTTATCTGTTGAACAAATAACACAAACATGTACCCCATACAAATGGACAGACAATTGAAACAAGATCATGCTCTACGTATGATGATCAACAACATACCCAATACTTGAAACAGTTACCATAAAAAGAGTTCATACATCCAGTTAGAAAATAAAATTTAAAATTAACAAAGTGAATGAAACTTGTCAAACATTTAACCCACATTAACATCTCATAAGAAAAAGTTTTATTTACTTATTCTAATAGTTTTATCTTGTTTTTGCTCAAGTGTTCCACGTCCAGTTTTTCAAACAAAGAAAATTTTTACTCATCCAAAAATCGTAGAAGAGGAAGTAATCACACCACAGCACGAGGAAATTATTAAATATATAAATGACTGTAAGTAAAAGTAAAAATTTTTTAAATGCTAATGTTACTTTAAAATATCTTTATAGCCTGGAATATAATATTAGCACATAATCCATATGATCGAGCGCCAACAAATCCACCAGTAGCTGATGTTAATAATAATACTGCTGGTAAGTATTGCAACTGTTATCAAGCAAAGTAGAAGTTAGGGTTAAAAATATTTGAATAAAATGTTTTCAAATAAAACTTTAATGTTTTGACAACTTTTCCCTGTTAACAAATGCCACTGGTTCTGAAAACTTTAGTATAAAAAAAATTAATATTCTAAAGGTACGTTCACATTAATCAAATATTTGAACAAAATATTTGTTTACATATTTGCTTCCAGATTTCAGATTTATTTAATCGAAAAACTAACTGTATTTTAAAAAATTGATCACTCGGGATCTCTCGCCTATTTATGTTATAAGGGTATATTAATACTCCTGTGGAGCAAAAATTTTGTCCGTTTTGGTCTATCTCGCTTAGTTTTGGAGATACTGGACATTTTAAAATATCGCCATTTTGTAAAATGGCTTGTATCTCGAAAACTAAGCATGATATCGCAAAATGGACAAAATTTTGCAAACCTTAACAGACAACTCCATACCGACACACAAATGTGTACAGTGTTCCGATTCCAATGATTCCCCGTTTCATTCCACATCGTTCCATTTTGGACCAATGTTCCAATCCATTATCTGCGTGATTAAATTTTTTTAATATCTATTTACATTTCAGTTTTTCTATAAAGCCTTTTATTAATAAATTTATTAAAAAAATTTATAATTGACGATTTTACCATCTGTTATTTGCCATTGTTTGTTCTTACATTTTTTTTGTAAGATCAAATATATATTTGATCAAATCAGAAAAAATATTTGATAGCTAGTGTTCACACTATGGTTAAGTTTGTTAAATATTTATTTGAATGCAAATAATTTTGTTTGACCAACATCAGCTGATTTGCTGTTTGACACACAAAAATATTTTGTGTTCAGATTACGGCAAAGAAATATTTCATGTTTTTTGTGAAATATTTGACTAATCGGAACGTACCTTAAGTAGGTACTTATGTCCAATATAAAACTATTTTGAGGCATATTTTTTCTATAGCATTTCTTAGTAACGAAAAAAAAAAAACTCGGATTGTAACCATTTTTCAAAAGAAAATTTCTTAGATTCTAGTAATTTTTTGTCATAATACCATCAGGCGGTTCTTCAATGTTGGCCACCTTTTCAGTTTTAAAATACCGGTACCAAATCAAATCCCAATATGAACGTTTTCAAAAACAAGGAATCCATAATTGGATAAAGGCAATTTTAACGTATTTAGTCTGCACAATACCGTTATAAATTTCTTTTGCGATATTAAAACGGCTTTGGGCATATGTATCGAATTTGAACTGGAAAATTGTAAACTTAACATGTTTAAATATTGGGGGCAATTACCCCTTATAGTATCCTTGTTTTAAAGTGTTCATATCGGTTTTAGTTTTGGCATGATAAACCAATACTGTTATTTTAAAACTGATCCAGGGTCCAACCTTAGTTTTAATGTCAACAGAAAAATCTTAAGGTTATGAGAAATATTTTGCTTTAAAAATCATTAGATCCATAGTAGAAAAACTCAGTTTATTTCGTCATGTAGAAAACCTCAATGTCGTATTGTTTCCATAAAAAAACTATTTAAGGAAGACTACATTTAGAATCTTTGCTTTAAAGTTTTTTTAAATATAAATTCCCAAAATTTTAAATAATTTTTCCTTAAGTTTGTTTCATTTTTGTCTTTAAAAAAGCTTTAAATTCTGTAGAATTTATCTTGAAAAACTATTTTATAGTCTATGGACTTTTTCATAGAAAAAATTGTAGATAACAAATTTAAAAGATCAAACTTAAAAAATTGGTTTCTCAAAATTATTGCCACAGACGGCAATAGAATAATAAAATAGTTAATTTCGTAAGACGATAATCGTTTTGTAAGATCTTGCCATATAATTTTTTCTACACTATCTCAATTATTTTTCGAAAGTTATCAATTGAAGGGCTTATTGCTAGAACTTGATAAGCCACATTTTATTTTTAGTTTGTTTTCGCTCTTTAAAGGTTAAAAACGCAACCATTATGACTTTTGCAGGACGTTTATACTTTAGGTACTTGCAATAAGAGTTTTAACAAGACATCTATCAAATAATAATCAATGAAAGCCTAGAAAACAGCGGAAATTCATTAAACAGTTAATGTGCCTTATCAAGTTTTTACAATAAGCCCTTCAATTGTATTTCAGATTATCAATTGAATTTCAAAATTTATCAATTGCATTTCAGAAATTATCAATTGTATTGAAGATTTAACAATTGAAGGGCTTATTGTAAAAACATGATAAGCCACATTTGTTGTTTTATATATTTTCGCTGTTTTCTAGACATAAATTGATTAATATTTGATAATGATCTTGCTAAATCAATTATTACAAGTACCAAGAGTATAAACGTCCTGCAAAAACATATTCCTTGCATTCTTTCAACCTTTAAAAGGCGAATACAAACTAAAAGTTAAATGTGTCTTATAAAGTTTTTACAACAAGCCCTTCAATTGTATTTCAGAATATATCAATTGTATTTAATTTTTATGAACTGTTTTTCAAAAATTATCAATTATATTTCAGATTATTATTTTAAGAAATTGTCAATTGTTTTTTAGAAATTATTAATTGCATTTCAGAAATGATCAATTATATTTCAGTAAAAATAATGAAAAACTTTTAATAATTTCTGAAATGCAATTAATAATTTCTGAAATGCAATTAATAATTTCTGAAATATTTTTGATAATTTCTTAAACACAATTGATATGTTGTGAAATGCAATTGTTAAATCTAAAATACAATTGATAATTTCTGTAAACCAGTTGAAAACAATAAAATAAAATTGATATTTTCTGAAATACTTTTGTTAAATATGAAATACAAGTCATAGCTTCTGAAATTCAATAGATAATTTCTGAAATACATTTGATAAATATGAAATACAATTGATATATTCTGAAATACAATTGTTTAATCTGTAATGCAATTGAAGGGCTTATTGTAAAAACTTGATATGCCACATTTAATTTAAAAATTATTTTTTTTGCATTTTAATGGTTAAAATGATGTAAAAAAATGTCTTCTGCAGGACATTTATACTCTAGGTATAAATATTAAAATATTAATCAATAGGTGTCTAGAAAACAGCGAAAATCCATAAAACAATATACATATCGCACTTGATCAACAAGAGGCTATTAACTCAAAATTTTTAAAATATCACTTTTTCAAGAAATCAACTAACAACATCAAAACCTATATATTGTAAAAATTTCAACGTATTCCGATTACTCTTTCATCTCGAAAACCACTTTTGAGACCATTTTCATGATAATGTAGTGATTACCTTTATTTCAACAAAAAGGTATTATTTCGAGTTAATGCAAAATTTCAAATAGAAATGAATTGTATATTTTCATAAAAAAGGTATTATTTTGATTTGAGCCTTTATTTATGTTAAAAATAATCAAACTGTTTTATTTATATTTGGTTGTATTGTGAGTTGATACTGTTTTGTTGATAAAATTGTTTTATTCTATAAATTTAAATCGATAAAATTTCAAAAAAATGGTATTAACTCAAAAAATTGATTTTTTTTTGCAATGAGTGGTAAAATTTAAAACAAAAACAATGTATATATATTTTCAAATGGAATTTGCTTATTATGATATGTTTGATTTTAAATTCTGTTAAAATGTGGCCATAAACAGTTTTTTGACTCTACTGAAAGTTTTAAAATTTTGAGTTAATACCCTCTTGTTGATCAAGTGCGATATGTGGCTTATCATGTTTTTGCAACAAGCCCTTAAATTGATATTTGATCTTCTGAAATACAATGGAAAAAGGTGTATTTAAAAATTCTCAGATTCTTAAAATTTAAAAATTTTTAAAATTTTTCAGATGAATATAGATTCAAAAATTGTATATTTATTTTTAACAACAAAAAGTTGTTTCACCTCCATATTTGATTATCACCAATTAGTTTTTTAACATCAAAACATTTTTTAACACTGAATATTATTTTTCAATAAACCATTTGTATTACCTAAAATTCTTTTAACTTCAAAACGTTATTTCATCCAACTTTTGTTTTTTATTTAAATTTTTTTACTCAAGCATTTTTTACAAAACAAAAAAAAAAATCAAAAATATTTTCTCCGCATATAATAAATTTTTACCTCAAAAATAAAAAAACTTTTTGTTCACTTTTAAATTTTTGAGTTATACACCCTGTAAAAGCATCTGGTGTATAAACCAGACGCTAAGAGGTGAATAATATTTAAAACTCACCTCAAATGTTTTTTCACCACAATTTTTTTTCACCACACAAATAGTTTTTCACAAAAAAACAAAAAAAAAAATAGTTTTTTACATCAAAAATATTTTTGTTACCACAATTTTCTTTTTATCATCCATAAAAGTTTTTCAGCTCAAAATTTTGTTTTCACCTCTAACATATTTTTTTTTAAAATATTTTTTTTATTGTTGTTTCATTTGTAAGGGTTCATTGTGAAGGGTATAAAGAAAAATTTAGGTAAAACCAAATTTCAATGCATGCACTTGTTTTTCATAAAATATTAATTTTTACAGCGGTAAGTGTGCCCGTACTTTTGGCTTACCGTTCGATATATACATTTCGGGTTTTCTTAATATTTATTTATTTTTATTTCTTTCCAGCTACCTCCCTCATTAAATCAGCTAATGGTTCCACCCAAACAGCATCTTCCATTTACTGCGTTGAACCTCCAAGTCCTGTTTTAAGTGACTTTAAACCATTTGATCTGGAATCATGGTGGGGTCGTCGTTTATTTAATAACATCACCAAAAGTCTTTGAATTAAAGCAACAAAACCAAATGTGTGGTTTGGCCATTTGTTAATGTTTAATTGTAATATTTTTTTTTTTTTTTTTGTAATTATTAGTTCTAAATTTAATTATCATCTATGTTTAAATACTAATTTAAGCTTTATGCACTTTCGGGGAAAAAAATGCAAAATTTAAAACCAAAAAATAATAGTGTATAAAAAAAAGTTATTGTAAAAATTACTAAACAAAATAATTGATAAAAAAACGTCTTCCTTTCTTTATAAAAAAAAAACGAAATTGGTTTTTTGTTATTATTTTTTGTATTTTCTATTTATAATTTGCCAATTATTTGTTGAACTTTTGTAGCCCCTACTACCTACCAACATTCTAGATTGGTTTATGAAAAAAAGGAAATTTTAAAAAATATATTTAAAAATTAACAATTACAACGATGGTATTAAGAACTTTTTTGCTTTTCTATCTTTAAGGGCGAGTAACTTTTTTAAAAATAATCGCGAGTTTAAATTTAACCACATATATTTTCATATAAATTTTAAATTTATAACTATGGTTAAGCCCTAAACTTTAGTTATTTTGAGATAAGTTAGCAGGTCTAAAAGTTATTTATTACGTGCTATTTGATATATTACAACATTGACATTGTGTCCCTTCACATAGTTTCAAGGTTTTTATAAATAACTGTAAATTTTGTTGAAATTCTTGTCCATAATATTCTAAATACTTTAACGATCGTACTTCTTTGGAATCGATAATATGTTGGGCTACTATAATACAATCACTGGCATATGTTAAGGAGTCTCGTAGTTGTTGTATCTAGAAAATTGTTGTAGATTATTGAACGTTTTAAAATTAGTTCGATTTCATACCTCATCATTTTTCTTTTTTTGCAACCACAAATATCGAGTACATAAACCTTGAATCCTTTTGTGAGCCTTGCGATATTGTTCTATTAAATTATCATACTGGGTCTGTAACATTTCCTTTTCACATTTGTTAGCCTTCAATTGTTTTTCCTTTTTAAATAATTGTTTAGAGCATCGTTTATAAGAGGTTGAAAGTTCTTCGTATCTAACAAATAATTAAATTATTAGTGTCCGACCAAAGTCACTTTTTCGGGCCGAAGACAACTGACGAACATCGGCCAAATTTCCAATTATCGGCCTAATCTGATGCCGATATTACCTAAAACACAGTTTACACACCATTTGGATTCCGGGAACGGGTTTGGTCAACTGCTGTAAAGTACAAAAACAGGGAAGTTTCAATATATACTTTAAACAGACCAAAAGCGCTCCAGTACTGAAAATCATGTGCAAATTGTCGCAGTTTTTGCTGTTTTGGGCAATGATCGGTAATCTACCGAAATTTGGACGATTACGTATTATTGGCTATTTTCGGAAAAAATAAATAAAATTTGAAAAATTTCTCTTTCCATTTTTTCTCTCATATATTATGCAAACATTTTTACCAAGCTTCATGCAGGAAAAGTCAAGAACTTGATAAATTTGTTCATGTGTTTCATAATATATGCTAACAACTTAGGCAGAGCATATTATACAATTTAATTTGTTAAATTTTAAATATATCCTTTTATGATTTACCAACCTTTGTTGCATTAATAAAGGACTTATCGACTCATAAGCATAATTTATTGTATTCAATGGCCACCTATTTAACACATCTCTGCCAGTTTTACTATGTCGTCTTAAATCAATGTTTTCGCAATCATCCTCCTCGGAGGGACAAGAGTCTACATTGAGTATTAGATTGACTAAACGTTGATTTTTTTGCTTCTCATTGTTTAAACACGCATATAAATCCTGAACTCTTTCCGTTTGTTTTTCCAAAGCCATACGTAATTTATAATCCTGTTGATGATCTTGTACTAAGCAATGTTCTAACTCAGAGACTGTCTGTAGAATTTGATCCAAACGAAGATCGGTTGAAACTCGATTATTTATTTTATTCGTTTCCTTATGATGAAGTTTCTTTGCACTTAATATTTGTTCTGGCGATTGTCGGAAATTCCTAGACATTGTATTTGAAGTTTCCGTTATAAGGTGTTATCGAATTATCGAAAATATTTGCAAGAAATTATGTTCCTAAACGGCGTTTCTTTAAGTTTTAACGGAACTTATCAAATATGTTAATGAAAAATATATAAAAAAAAAAAAACAATTCAAAAAAATTCTGTACTCAGGCAGGGGCGCAGTATTTTTAATAACAAAAATATCGATTGTACACAATTTCAAAATTATTGATTAATTTTTTGAAAATAACTCGAATCAGAACAACGAGTTTCAAAATACAATTTTTTGGTTGGAGTTTTATTTGTTGTTTGTTTTAAATATAATTCAGAACATTTTAATTTTAACTTTTTTTCTAAAAAAAAAAATCTGTTCAAGTTCTTTAGTGACATAAATATCGATAAATAATAAAAAAAAGTTGCGTACCACATGAAAAATGTTATTCCACGTGATTTTATAATTCCTTTCAAATTCTGTAGTTTTGTATTATGCTGTGAAAAAGTGAAAAAGAAAACATGAGATAATTTAATTTTAAGTGAAAATAAAAATAAATGGAATCAAATATCGTTAAAATCGAACACAGTAAGTATGGAAATATTTATTATCTAAAATTTGATTTTAAAACTACATTCACACTAAACTCCATACAAATTTTAAATCAAAATCGTTTATGAGTTTACAAATCGTTTATAAGTTTATAAATCGTTTATAAGTTTATAAATCGTTTATAAGTGTAAATCAATAATTTTAAGTGTGAATTTATAAAGATATATAAGGTTTACGCTAGATTCACACGCTAACCATCTCTGTTCATTCATATCTACTGTTTTCCAGTATTGGGGATCTGAAATTCATATCCCCAGTGCTGAGTAATAGCAGATCGGGATATTTGACATGTAAATTGTCCTTTACAAAAAAAATTTGGTTAACAAAATTTGATCCATAACACTTGTATAACTTTATAACACTTGTATAACTTTATAACACTTGTATAACTTTATAACACTTGTATAACTTTATAACACTTGTATAACTTTATAATACTTGTATAACTTTATAACACTTGTATGACTTTATAACACTTGTATAACTTTACTAACACTTGTATAACAATTAACGTTATAGTTTCTCTATGCGAGTCATTATACAGGGATGTATTTGAATAAACATTTTTTGATAAATTATTACTACTGGCAATACTGTTAAAAGTGCTGCCAAGTTCATAAAAATAAAACAACTGTAAATATGGTATTACCAGCTAGAAATAAATGAGGGCAACATTTTGTGTCAAAAAAATATGGAAAATATTTGAATAGTGACTTGTTTTTCATTTTAAATCTTATTTTCTTTCTATATGTTTCTATAAAAATAATTTTATAAAGACCGATATCTTATAAACTGAAAGGGCTTATACCAGCACCCAGAAAACAGATTCGGTCGTGTCTACTTTATTTATTGGCAATC
The DNA here is from genome assembly GCA_021234595.1 of Delia radicum. Classification (NCBI taxonomy): domain Eukaryota; kingdom Metazoa; phylum Arthropoda; class Insecta; order Diptera; family Anthomyiidae; genus Delia; species Delia radicum. The sequence continues at coordinate 238,279,509 of CM037853.1, forward strand.
GAATGTTTCGGTTACTGCCTTCATTTTTCGGTTCTGATAGCAATCATTTGATTGACACAACAAAAATTTTGACACCACGATAGTATTTGAATTGTCTCAACAGAAATTCGTCGATAACTACCAAAAAATTCGATAGCTACAACCGAATCATTTGGATGATTGGCTTCAAATACTTTGCTGCGACCGACCGATTCTGTTTTCTGAATGAGGTTTTCATAGAACTGAAAAAGCGTGTTACATGTTAAATCGTCCGATTGCTTCCATATTCGGTTGGTACAACCATAAATTAATTTTCATTTACTACAGGGGAACGATTCAGATTCCATTCTCATTGAAATTGCGAACATTTTAAATGAAATGAAAATCAAATTTTTAAATGAATTTAGATTTTCAATTTGAAATTAATAATTATTTCATACGAAATACAGATTTTTTTTTTTTTGGAATTGAGAAAATTCTAAATGAAATTCAGATTTTCTATTTAGTATTGAGAAATTTTTCAACTGAAAATAAATAGATTTTACACTGGTAATTGATAAAACTACAATTGAAATTAATATTTTTCATTTGAAATTAAGAAAATTTTATATGAAATTTAGGAAATTCCATAAGAGAATGGGAAAATGTGAAAATCAGAAAAAAAATAATTGTATTTTTGTTTTAAAAATAAAAAGTTAGAACTAGATAAAAAAAAACCTAAATCGACTTTCAATTAAAATATTTATTGATTCAATTAAAAGTTTAATTGAATTTGTAACTATTTAATTGATTTTATTTTCAATTAATTCTGTAATCATATCTATTAAAATTTAATTGAATATTGTTTTTCATTTCAAACAAATTTTTAGTAGAAACTATTGAAACTTTAATTTAAATTTGCAAAATATCTATAATATTTAAAAAAAAAATCGCTAATATTTGAAAAAATCGCCAAAAT
>CM037853.1:238280545-238368894 GCA_021234595.1 Delia radicum
GTTTATCAAGTTTTTACAATAAGCTCTACAAAAGTATTTCTGAATATTGGTTTCATACCAATACCTGACTTAAGTCACTTAAACCAATTATGCTTCAGCCTTTAAATTTATTTAAAATTTAATATGTTTTCTGTTAAAAAAAAATACTTTAGAATATGAAAATTGTCTTTTCAATTTTAAATCATGATCTGTTTAATTCAAATAAAATTTTTTAAGTGTTAAAAATTCTATATAAAAAACATGATTATCTTAGGTTTTCAATCTGAAAACAAAAAATATTTATGTTGAAATTCATAGTTGATATTGTATCAGCACTTTTTTTTTTTTGAATAGCAATTATAACGCTCTTGGAGAGCTACATATGCACTTTTGTTTGAAAATGAATGATTGATTGATCTGTAAATTCTATATACGTTTACTTCTATAAGAAAGCAAAACCACAAGTTTCCAAGCAAAAGTGTATGGGGTCGTTTAGCGACCTCAACAAAGTTACAACAAAAAATGTACACTACAATAAGTTCTTATCTGTTGAACAAATAACACAAACATGTACCCCATACAAATGGACAGACAATTGAAACAAGATGCATGCTCTACGTATGATGATCAACAACATACCCAATACTTGAAACAGTTACCATAAAAAGAGTTCATACATCCAGTTAGAAAATAAAATTTAAAATTAACAAAGTGAATGAAACTTGTCAAACATTTAACCCACATTAACATCTCATAAGAAAAAGTTTTATTTACTTATTCTAATAGTTTTATCTTGTTTTTGCTCAAGTGTTCCACGTCCAGTTTTTCAAACAAAGAAAATTTTTACTCATCCAAAAATCGTAGAAGAGGAAGTAATCACACCACAGCACGAGGAAATTATTAAATATATAAATGACTGTAAGTAAAAGTAAAATTTTTTAAATGCTAATGTTACTTTAAAATATCTTTATAGCCTGGAATATAATATTAGCACATAATCCATATGATCGAGCGCCAACAAATCCACCAGTAGCTGATGTTAATAATATACTGCTGGTAAGTATTGCAACTGTTATCAAGCCAAATTAGAAGTTAGGGTTAAAAATCTTTGAATAAATGTTTTCAAATAAAACTTAATGTTTTGACAACTTTTCCCTGTTAACAAATTCCACTGTTTCTGAAAACTTTAGAATAAAAAATTAATATTCTAAAGGTACGTTCACATAATCAAATATTTGAACAAAATATTGCTTACATATTTGCTTCCATTGTGTCAAATAAAAATTATTTTATGTTCAAACTATGATCAAATATTTGATGGTTTTTGTTTGTTCAAACAGGCTCTCAAATAGTGTCAAATAAAATAAATGAAAAAATATTTGCGTTCAGATTGAAACAATATTTGTATTAAATATTTATTTAATCAAAGTGTAAAAAAAAACAGATTTATTTAAATCGAAAAACTAACTGTATGTTAAAAATTGATCACTCGGGATCTCTCTCGGACCTAGCCTAGACTAAGGGTATATTAATACTCCTGTGGAGCAAAAATTTTGTCCGTTTTGGTCTATCTCGCTTAGTTTTGGAGATACTGGACATTTTAAAATATCGCCATTTTGTAAAATGGCTTGTATCTCGAAAACTAAGCATGATATCGCAAAATGGACAACATTTTTGCAAACCTTATCAAACAGCTCCATACCGACAACACAAATGTGTACAGTGTTCCGATTCCAATCATTCCCGTTTCATTCCATATCGTTCCATTTTGGACCATGTTCCAATCCATTATCTGCGTGATTAAATTTTTTAATATCTATTTACATTTCTGTTTTTTTATAAAGCCTTTTAATAATTTATTAAAAAAATTTATAATTGACGATTTTACCATCTGTTATTTGCCATTGTTTGTTCTTACATTTTTTTTGTAAGATCAAATATATATTTGATCAAATCAGAAAAAATGTTTGATAGCTAGTGTTCACACTATGGTTAAGTTTGTTAAATATTTATTTGAATGCAAATAATTTTGTTTGACCAAAATCAGCTGATTTGCTGTTTGACACACAAAAATATTTTGTGTTCAGATTACGGCAAAGAAATATTTCATGTTTTTTGTGAAATATTTGACTAATCGGAACGTACCTTAAGTAGGTACTTATGCCAATATAAAACTATTTTGAGGCATATTTTTCTATAGCATTTCTTAGTAACGAAAAAAAAAAACTCGGATTGTAACCATTTTCAAAAGAAAATTTCTTAGATTCTAGTAGTTTTTGTCATAACCATCAGGCGGTTCCTTCAATGTTGGCCACCTTTTCAGTTTAAAATACCGGTACCAAATCAAACCCAATATGAACGTTTTCAAAACAAGGAATCCATAATTGATAAAGCAATTTTAACGTATTTAGTCTGCACAATACCGTTATAAATTTCTTTTGCGATATTAAAACGGATTTGGGCATATGTATCGAGTTTGAACTGGAAAATTGTAAACTTAACATGTTTAAATATTGGGGCAATTACCCCTTATAGTATCCTTGTTTTAAAGTGTTCATATCGGTTTTAGTTTTGGCATGATAAACCAATACTGTTATTTTAAAACTGATCCAGGGTCCAACCTTAGTTTTAATGTCAACAGAAAAATCTTAAGTTTATGAGAAATATTTGCTTTAAAAATCTTAGATCCATAGTAGAAAAAACTCAGTTATTTCGTCATGTAGAAAACCTCAATGTCGTATTGTTTCCATAAAAAAACTATTTAAGGAAGGACTACATTTAGAATCTTTGCTTTAAAGTTTTTTTTAAATATAAATTCCCAAAATTTTAAATAATTTTTCCTTAAGTTTGTTTCATTTTTGTCTTTAAAAAAGCTTTAAATTCTGTAGAATTTATCTTGAAAAACTATTTTATAGTCTATGGACTTTTCATAGAAAAAATGTAGATAACAAATTTAAAAGATCAAACTTAAAAATTGGTTTCTCAAATTATTGCCACAGACGGCAATAGAATAATAAAATAGTTAATTTCGTTAGACGATAAACGTTTTGTAAGAGCTTGCCATACAATTTTTTCTACACTATCTCAATTATTTTTCGAAACTTATCAATTGAAGGGCTTATTGCAAAACTTGATAAGCCACATTTTATTTTTAGTTTGTTTCGCCCTTTAAAGGTTAAAAAACGCAACCATTATGACATTTGCAGGACGTTTATACTTTAGGTACTTGCAATAAGAGTTTTAACAAGACATCTATCAAATAATAATCAATGAATGCCTAGAAAACAGCGAAAATTCATTAAACAGTTAATGTGCCTTATCAAGTTTTTACAATAAGCCCTTCAATTGTATTTCAGATTATCAATTGAATTTCAAAATTTATCAATTGCATTTCAGAAATTATCAATTGTATTGAAGATTTAACAATTGAAGGGCTTATTGTAAAAACATGATAAGCCACATTTGTTGTTTTATATATTTTCGCTGTTTTCTAGACATAAATTGATTAATATTTGATATGATCTTGCTAAATCAATTATTACAAGTACCAAGAGTATAAACGTCCTGCAAAAACATATTCCTTGCATTCTTTCAACCTTTAAAAGGCGAATACAAACTAAAAGTTAAATGTGTCTTATAAAGTTTTTACAACAAGCCCTTCAATTGTATTTCAGAATATATCAATTGTATTTAATTTTTATGAACTGTTTTTCAAAAATTATCAATTATATTTCAGATTAGTATTTTAAGAAATTGTCAATTGTATTTTAAAAAATTATTAATTGCATTTCAGAAATGATCAATTATATTTCAGTAAAAATAATGAAAAACTTTTAATAATTTCTGAAATGCAACTAATAATTTCTGAAATGCAACTAATAATTTCTGAAATGCAACTAATAATTTCTGAAACATTTTTGACAATTACTTAATTACAATTGATATGTTGTGAAATGCAATTGTTAAATCTAAAATACAATTGATAATTTCTGAAAACAGTTGAAAACAATGAGATAAAATTGATATTTTCTGAAATACTTTTGTTAATATGAAATACAAGTCATAGCTTCTGAAATTCATTGATAATTTCTGAAATACACTTGATAAATGATGAAATAAAATTGATATATTCTGAAATACAATTGTTAAACTCTGTAATGGAATTGAAGGGCTTAATGTTAAAACTTGATATATCACATTTAATTTAAAATTTTTTTTGGATTTTAATGGTTAAAATGATGTAAAAAAAATATGTCTTCTGCAGGACATTTATACTCTAAATATTAAAATATTATTCAATAGATGTCTAGAAAACAGCGAAAATCCATAAAACATATTATTTCGAGTTAATACAAAATTTCAAATAGAAATGAATTGTATATTTTCATAAAAAAGGTATTATTTGATTTGAGCCTTTATTTATGTTAAAAATAATCAAACTGTTTTATTTATATTTGGTTGTATTGTGAGTTTGATACTGTTTTGTTGATAAAATTTGTTTTTATTCTATAAATTTTAAATCGATAAAATTTCAAAAAAATGGTATTATTAACTCAAAAAAATTGATTTTTTTTTGCAATGAGTGGTAAATTTATAACAAAAACGATGTATATACATATATTTTCAAATGGAATTTGCTTATTATGATATGTTTGATTTTAAATTCTGTTAAAATGTGGCCATAAACAGTTTTTTGACTCTACTGAAAGTTTTAAAATTTTGAGTTAATACCCTCTTGTTTGATCAAGTGCGATATGTGGCTTATCATGTTTTTGCAACAAGCCCTTAAATTGATATTTGATCTTCTGAAATACAATTGAAAAGGTGTATTCAAAAATTCCTAGATTCTTAAAATTTGAAATTTTAAAATATTTTCAGATGATATAGATTCAAAAATTGTATACAAGTTTATTTTTTACAACAAAAAGCTGTTTCACCTCCATATTAGTTATAACCAATTAGTTTTTAACATCAAAACTTTTTTAACACTGAATATTATTTTTCAATAAACCATTTCTATTACCTAAAATTCTTTTAACTCCAAAACGTTATTTCATTTAAACTTTTGTTTTTTATTTAAATTTTTTTTTTTACAAAACCAAAAAAAAAAAAAAAATTAAAAATATTTTTCTCCGCATATAATAAATTTTTACCTCAAAAAATAAAAAAAATTTTTGTTCACTTTTAAATTTTTGAGTTATACATATTTATACCCTGTAGAAGCATCTAGTGTATAAACCAGACGCTAAGAGGTGAATAATATTTAAAACTCACCTTAAATTTGTATTTCACCTCAAATGTTTTTTCACCACAATTTTTTTTTTCACCACAAAATAGTTTTTCACCTAAAAAATAGTTTTTTTACATCAAAAATATTTTTTCACCACAATTTCTTTTTATCATCCATAAAAGTTTTTCAGCTCAAAATTTTGTTTTCATTGTTCTTTCATTTGTAATGGTTCATTGTGAAGGGTATAAAGAAAAAATTAGGTAAAACCAAATTTCAATGCATGCACTTGTTTTTTCATAAAATATAATTTTTTACAGCAGTAAGTGTGCCCGTACTTTTGGCTTACCGTTCGATATACAAATTTCGGGTTTTCTTAATATTTATTTATTTTTCATTTCTTTCCAGCTACCTCCCTCATTAAATCAGCTAATGGTTCCACCCAAACAGCATCTTCCATTTACTGCGTTGAACCTCCAAGTCCTGTTTTAAGTGACTTTAAACCATTTGATCTGGAATCATGGTGGGGTCGTCGTTTATTTAATAACATCACCAAAAGTCTTTGAATTAAAGCAACAAAACCAAATGTGTGGTTTGGCCATTTGTTAATGTTTAATTGTAATATTTTTTTTTTTTTTTTTTTTGTAATTATTAGTTCTAAATTTAATTATCATCTATGTTTAAATACTAATTTAAGCTTTATGCACTTTCGGGGAAAAAAAATGCAAAATTTAAAACCAAAAAATAATAGTGTATAAAAAAAAGTTATTGTAAAAATTACTAAACAAAATAATTGATAAAAAAAACGTCTTCCTTTCTTTATAAAAAAAAACGAAATTGGTTTTTTGTTATTATTTTTTGTATTTTCTATTTATAATTTGCCAATTATTTGTTGAACTTTTGTAGCCCCTACTACCTACCAACATTCTAGATTGGTTTCTGAAAAAAAGGAAATTTTGAAAAATATATTTAAAAATTAACATTACAACGATGGTATTAAGAACTTTTTTGCTTTACTATCTTTAAGGGCGAGTAACTTTTTTAAAAATATCGCGAGTTTAAATTTAACCACATATATTTTCATATAAATTTGAAATTTATAACTATGGTTAAGCCCTAAACTTTAGTTATTTTGAGATAAGTTAGCAGGTCTAAAAGTTATTTATTACGTGCTATTTGATATATTACAACATTGACATTGTGTCCCTTACATAGTTTCAAGGTTTTTATAAATAACTGTAAATTTTGTTGAAATTCTTGTCCATAATATTCTAAATACTTTAACGATCGTACTTCTTTGGAATCGATAATATGTTGGGCTACTATAATACAATCACTGGCATATGTTAAGGAGTCTCGTAGTTGTTGTATCTAGAAAATTGTTGTAGATTATTGAACGTTTTAAAATTAGTTCGATTTCATACCTCATCATTTTTCTTTTTTTGCAACCACAAATATCGAGTACATAAACCTTGAATCCTTTTGTGCGCCTTGCGATATTGTTCTATTAAATTATCATACTGGGTCTGTAACAATTCCTTTTCACATTTGTTAGCCTTCAATTGTTTTTCCTTTTTAAATAATTGTTTACAGCATCGTTTATAAGAGGTTGAAAGTTCTTCGTATCTAACAAATAATTAAATTATTAGTGTCCGACCAAAGTCACTTTTTCGGGCCGAAGCCAACGACGAACATCGGCCAAATTTCCAATTATCGGTCTAATCTGATGCCGATTATACCTAAAACACAGTTTACAGTTTGTTTTTCGGGAACGGGTTTGGTCAACTGCTGTAAAGTACAAAAACAGGGAAGTTTCAATATATACTTTAACCAGACCAAAAGCGCTCCAGTACTGAAAATCATGTGCAAATTGTCGCAGTTTTTGCTGTTTTGGGCAATAATCGGTAATCTACCGTAATTTGGACGATAACGTTTTATTGGCCGATTGTCTATTTTCGGAAAAAATAAATAAAATTTGAAAAATTTCTCTTCCCATTTTTTCTCTCATATATTATGCAAACATTTTTACCAAGCTTCATGCAGGAAAAGTCAAGAACTTGATAAATTTGGTCATGTGTTTTCACAATATATGCTAACAACTTAGGTAGAGCATATTATACAATTTAATTTGTTAAATACTACCAGTTATTTTTTAAATATATCCTTTTATGATTTACCAACCTTTGTTGCATTAATAAAGGACTTATCGACTCATAAGCATAGTTTATTGTATTCAATGGCCATTTATTTAACACATCTCTGCCAGTTTTACTATGTCGTCTTAAATCAATGTTTTCGCAATCATCCTCCTCGGAGGGACAAGAGTCTACATTGAGTATTAGATTGACTAAACGTTGATTTTTTTGCTTCTCATTGTTTAAACACGCATATAAATCCTGAACTCTTTCCGTTTGTTTTTCCAAAGCCATACGTAATTTATAATCCTGTTGATGATCTTGTACTAAGCAATGTTCTAACTCAGAGACTGTCTGTAGAATTTGATCCAAACGAAGATCGGTTGAAACTCGATCATTTATTTTATTCGTTTCCTTATGATGAAGTTTCTTTGCACTTAATATTTGTTCTGGCGATTGTTGGAAATTCCTAGACATTGTATTTGAAGTTTCCGTTATAAGGTGTTATCGAATTATCGAAAATATTTGCAAGAAATTGTGTTCCTAAACGGCGTTTCTTTAAGTTTTAACGGAACTTATCAAATATGTTAATGAAAAATATATAAAAAAAAAACAATTCAAAAAAATTATGTACTCAGGCAGGGGCGCAGTATTTTTAATAACCAAAATATCGATTGTACACAATTTTCAAAATTATTGATTCATTTTTTGAAAATAACCCAATCAGAACAAAGAGTTTAAAAATAGAATTTTTGGTGGAGTTTGCCGTAAATTTATATGAATAACTGAAACCGACTTAATACGGTCAATTTTATTTGTTGTTTGTTTTAAATATAATTCAGAACATTTTAATTTTAACTTTTTTTCTAAAAAAAAAATCTGTTGCAAGTTCTTTAGTGACAAAAATATCGATAAATAATAAAAAAAAGTTGCGTACCACATGAAAAATGTTCATTCCACGTGATTTTATAATTCCTTTCAAAATTCTAGTAGTTTTGTATTATAGAACAGTGCCGTGAACTTATGCTGTGAAAAAGTGAAAAAGAAAACATGAGAATATTTAATTTTAAGTGAAAATAAAAATAAATGGAATCAAATATCGTTAAAATCGTAAAAATCGAACACAGTAAGTATGGAAATATTTATTATCTAAAATTTGATTTTAAAACTACATTCACACTAAACTCCATACAAATTTTAAATCAAAATCGTTTATGAGTTTACAAATCGTTTATAAGTTTATAAATCGTTTATAAGTTTATAAATCGTTTATAAGTGTAAATCAATAATTTTAAGTGTGAATTTATAAAGATATATAAGGTTTACGCTAGATTCACACGCTAACCATCTCTGTTCATTCATATCTACTGTTTTCCAGTATTGGGGATCTGAAATTCATATCCCCAGTGCTGAGTAATAGCAGATCGGGATATTTGACATGTAAATTGTCCTTTACAAAAAAAATTTGGTAACAAAATTTGATCCATAACACTTGTATAACTTTATAACACTTGTATAACTTTATAACACTTGTATAACTTTATAACACTTGTATAACTTTATAACACTTGTATAACTTTATAACACTTGTATGACTTATAACACTTGTATAACTTTATAACACTTGTATAACAATTAACGTTATAGTTTCTCTATGCGAGTCATTATACAGGGATGTATTTGAATAAACATTTTTTGATAAATTATTACTACTGGCAATACTGTTAAAAGTGCTAGCCAAGTTCATAAAAATAAAACAACTGTAAATATGGTATTACCAGCTAGAAATAAATGAGGGCAACATTTTGTGTCAAAAAAATATGCAAAATATTTGAATAGTGACTTGTTTTTCATTTTAAAACTTATTTTCTTGCTATATGTTTCTATAAAAATAATTTTATAAAGACCGATATCTTATAAACTGAAAGGGCTTTATACCAGCACCCAGAAAACAGATTCGGTCGTGTCGGTCGGTTTATTGGCAATCGAATGTTTCGGTTACTGCTTCATTTTTCGGTTCTGATAGCAATCATTTCATTGACACAACAAAAATTTTGACACCACGATAGTATTTGAATTGTCTCAGCAAAAATTCGGTCGATAACTACCAAAAATTCGATAGCTACAACCGAATCTATTGGATGATTGGCTTCAAATACTTTGCTGCGAATGAATGAGGTTTTCATAAAACTGAAAAGCGTGTTACATGTTAAATCGTCCGATTGCTTCCATATTCGGTTGGTACAACCATAAAATTAATTTTCATTTACTACAGGGGAACGATTCAGATTCCGTTCTCAATTGAAATTGCGAACATTTTAAATGAAATGAAAATCAAATTTTTTAAATGAATTTAGATTTTCAATTTGAAATTAGTAATTATTTCATACGAAATACAGAATTTTTTTTTTTTTGGAATTGAGAAAATTCTAAATGAAATTCAGATTTTCTATTAGTATTGAGAAATTTTTCAACTGAAAATAAAATTGAGAAAAATCTAAATGAATTTGAGATTTTCATTTGAAAGTGAGAAAATTTAAATGAAATTGAGATTTTACACTGGTAATTGATAAAACTACAATTGAAATTAATATTTTTCATTTGAAATTAAGAAAATTTTATATGAAAATTTAGGAAATTCCATAAGAGAATGGGAAAATGTGAAAATAAGAAAAAAAAAATAATTGTATTTTTGTTTAAAAATAAAAAGTTAGAACTAGATAAAAAAAACCTAAATCGACTTTCAATTAAAATATTTATTGATTCAATTAAAGTTTAATTGAATTTGTAACTATTTAATTGATTTTATTTTCAATTAATTCTGTAATCATATCTATTAAAAATTTAATTGAATATTGTTTTTCATTTCAAAACAAATTTTTAGTAGAAACTATTGAAACTTTAATTCAAATTTGCAAAATATCTCTAATATTTAAAAAAAAATCGCTAATATTTGAAAAAATCGCCAAAATTTAAAAACAGCCAAATTAAAAAAAAAAAAAAAATCGCCAAATTTAAAAAAAAAAATAAGCGAACTTAAAAAAAAATTTTCAAAATAAAAAATTGCCAAAATTGGAAAACAATTGTCAAAATTAAAGAAATCATCTCAATAAAATGAATGAATTTATTAATTTTATTTTAATTCAATTCTCCATGTACTTCATTCTTAAATTTGTCTATTGTATAGACATTTTTTTGCAAATAAAAGTAAAAAATTTAAGTTTACTTGCAATTTTCTCAATTTCATTTAAATTTTCTGAATTTTATTTAGAATTTTCTCAGTTTTTAATGAAAAAATTCGATTTTATTTAGGATTTCCAATATCATGTTGTAAGTCTCAATGTTATTTGTAAAAGTCTTGTGGTCAATTGAAAGTCTCAATTCAATGAGAATAATCTCAACTTCAAACACAAAATCTCATTTTGATTCGAAATATTTCTAAATTTCAAATAAAAAACTTCAATTTCATTTGGAATTTTCTCAACTACAATAGATATTTTAAATTATATATGGAATTTTCATAATTTGAAATAGAAAATCAAAATTTCATTTCGATTTTTGCCAATTTTGCATAACATTCTTCAATAAAAAGCTCTAAAATTCTATTGAAAATGGTGTAGTCATTAAATGCTTACGTATTCATAAACATATTAAACAGCATTCAAATACATTTTAGCTAAAACACAAATTTTATCCTTAAAACTGTATTCATAAACGAATATTAACTTTTACACAAGGCCTTAAATAGGAATTTTAATCTAATATTCGTTTATGAATGCAGTTTTAAGGCTTAAAATGTGTTTTAATTAGGATTAAGATTTAAGTACGGGCGTAACAATTTTTGTAATTTAAATTTTACCGTATCACTTTTATTAGTAAGTGAAAATATAACGGTTAACAGTAAAAAGGCATTGCCATATCAAAATATTTGTGTAGTGTTACTTTTCAAGATAATTTCTATATAAAACTGTTCCTCTTATCTGACCCCAATTCAATCATTTAACAAATATTCTCTTTTTATCACAAGTACTTCATATAAAAACTCATGTGCCATAAATTGTTTTATTTATGTTTATTTTCCTATTGTTGTAGTTGCTTTTATTATTCATTATGTTTAGGTTATTTCGTATCATATCATATCAAATATAGTAAATTAACATCAAACTCAATTGTAGAATACGAATGGGCACCAAACCAGAAGACGAAAAAAAAAGTTAATTGAGTGTGGCAATCAGTAGTTGAGAAGTGCCTTTGCAATCAAATACACTACAAGTTGTAATCTTAAAAAAAAGCTATCTACTTTTGAAAATTTTATAAATAAATAAAAGTAGTTATTAAGTTTATTTAGAAAAGATAATAACCGAGAAAATGTCTAAAATTTTTAATATCGTGGGTAAGCTCTTCAAAAAGCATCCTTTTCTTACTAACAGTGCAGTTTATGGCAGTCTCTATGTAGGAGCCGAATATTCACAACAATTTTTAACTAAACGAGTCATGGTGAGTAGGGAAGGGAGAATATTTTAATTATATTTTATTGAAAACACACTTCAAACGAAATTATTGATGTCTACCAAATTATTACAAAATTAAATTTAGGTTGATAAAGACTCCTTAAAACAGGACATTGATTACCCAACTATAGGTCGTTATGCGGTAATGGGAACTGTGGTTTATGCACCCACTTTATACACATGGTTTGTTTTTTCTTTCTTTCTTCTTTATTGGTTTTTATATTATTATTATTATTTATGGCTTACTTTATTATCATTTCTTTTTATATCTCATTTTTGTATTAATTTTTAATTCAAAAATCACAAAAATTTATTTTGTTTATTAATATTAATAGTAAAAACTTAATTGTGATTGAGAAAAAAGCACATCAGCAAAGCACAAAATAATTTTAAATAAGAATAGAATTCAAAAGAAAAACTAAAAAAAAAAAATAATTTTAGCAAAAGAGCACTAGCAAAGGAAAAGGTATGTGTTTTTGGAATGGCACTCTCTTTAGCTCACTGTAATTTCTGTTGATTTATAAAAAACCTAACCTCTCATAAAAAAGAAGCTTTTTAAAAAGCTTTTAACAAAAATTAACTGTTATTGTTTACACTAAACACTGCAAGCATATTAACTATAAACACGTGCCAATAAAGCTTTTAATCAAAACAAACTAAACAACAGTACAACACTTACGATACACAGAGAGAATTTTCTTGGACAAGTTGTAATAAAATTGTTTACTGAAATAGTGAAGTTTTCTTCGCAAAGTGAATGACAAATTTCTTAAACTTAATGAAAATGCTTCATTATATTTATGAAAATGTTTTTAATGAATATTTTTCATCAGGCGTATGAAATTTTAATAAAAATTAAAAAGTAAAACAAATAAAGTTCTTATTTTAATTAATAATTTATTTATTTATTTTTTTATTTATTAAACAATAACTAGTCAAACAGTGCAATTCGCTTTATATTCATATTAATATTTCCCCAGGAAGATGACCAACAGGCGTTGGCTCGAAATATTGGGACATTAAAATAATAATTATTAATTAAAATAAGAACTTTGTTTGTTTTTAATAATTTATAGATTATTTTATTTTATTAAACAATAACTAGTCAAACAGTGCAGTTCGCTTTATATTCATATTAATATTTCCCCAGGAAGATGACCAACAGCGTTGGCTCGAAATATTGGGACATTAAAATAAATGAATAAATTATTAATTAAAATAAGAACTTTATTTGTTTTTACTTTTTAATTTTTAATATAAGACCTCAAGCCAGACAAATAAAACAACAACAACATTAAAGGTCAACAATACATACTTTCAACATTTTGAATAAATATAATGAAATTTGTTACAACATTTTATGAAAATCTGAAGTAATTTTGTATGTATTGTTGATCTTTTAAAATTGCATCTCAAACCTGACTATTCAAAATGAAACTGACTTAATGTAATGGAAATTTTCAATGGACGAGTTCCAGTGACTTTTCATATAGGCATCTAATGCAAAAATTAATTGATATCATGTAGTTAATTCTCTCAGTGTATAATAGAAAACAATGCTAAAGCTTTATTTAATTAAATAAAAAATCACACAAAAATCTTACAATACATAAACTCACACAAATTACACTTTATTCTTTTTTATTGTATACTCTAATACACTCACAAAAATAATAATGATTGCACCATAAATGTTCAACTAGGCATATGTTTATTTTTATTAACAAATAATATTTATCATACGGCATTGTATGTGTTTTTTTTTTCAATAAAGGTATAAATGGTTGGATCGTACTTTCCCGGGTACTACAAAACAAATTATTATCAAAAAATTGGTACTGGATCAATTTATTTTAACACCCTATTTATTAACCGTATTTTATGCAGGTAAATTTTTGATATTTTAGCCACGTTCACACCTAAATGATAAACACGTGTTTTGCCAAAACACACACTTAAGCTATTTATACTTTTACAAAATTTCTTTATTATTTTACACATATTTTTGGCAAAACGCATGTTTTGCATTTTGGTGTGAATGCCATTTTTTTAAGTTTAACACAAATAAAACTATTTTAATTTTTATTTTAGGCATGTCATTAATGGAAGGGGCTGATGATATTACGCTAGAACTAAAACAAAAATTTCTACCCACATTCGAAAGATCCTGTATGTTTTGGCTGCCGGCTCAAATATTTAACTTTGTATTGATAGCTCCTAGATTTCGTGTAATTTATATGGGTGTTTGTGGTTTTGTGTGGGTTAATATTCTATGTTGGATTAAGAGGCAACAAGCTCCTGAACAAAAATTAAGCGAAAATTAACTAAGTTAAAAAAAAAAACAATAATAAAAAAGTAGTTTAAGTAGTTAAAAGTTAACCAATTAAGGCCCGTTAATAACACTACTATTATTTTTTTTTTTTTAAATATTTGTTCTTCATAGCGTTCTAATACGACTCTAAAGCCAAAAAAAAAAAAACAAACCGGTCAGATCAATCTTCCGTATTAACGAGCTTTCTTTATTAAAAAAGAATTTGGGTTCTAAATTTGGACTTTTTTTCAAATACTGCGGAATCTACTCAAAAGATTCACTAAACTCCAAAAAAGAAAATTTTCGAAATCCTTATGGCCTTCTTGAAATACCTTTAAACATTTCCTGACATGATTATACACACAAAGAAAGTCAGTAAAGTCAGCAACATTTTTGCTAGGAGGGTCCTTGCAGAAAATTTGTTAATATTAGCAAAACAATTCGTAAATTCAACAAAAGCTTTGCTAAATTTAGCAAATTTTTTGCTGATATTAGCAACTTTTCTGCAAGGATCCTCCCAGCAAAAATGTAGCTGACTTTACTGATTTTTTTTTAGTGTACTAAAATGAAAGGTAATTTTAAGTAGAATTTAAATCCATGAAAAAATAAATGATTTTGAAGGTAGGTATTTCTCCGCAATATTGAGCCATAAAGTATTTTATACTTGGTCAGGTGTTAATAAAAGATGGGCCTATAAATCGGAAAGACGATTTGTTTAACTTTACTTCAGATTAGTGTTTAGAAAAAAATGTTTTAGTGGATGTCTGTTTAGACTAGTGTCTTTATATATATAATTTTAAGTTAAAGTAACCTTGTTTTGTTCCTCACACTTAACATGGAAATGAAAAAATAAACGATTGGCAGTACTTTTAGTATATTTGTATACAAACTGACAACTTATCGACTTTGCTAAAATTAAAAGAGTTAACACTTAACATGCCCAATTTCAAATTCTGTATGGGTTTTCGTAACACGTTGAGGAAAAAAACAAGCCTAGTTTACTTTTGATTATTATTTTTTTTTTAATTTTTAACAGCCTTAAAAGATAACAAAGTCCTGAGCAGTATACTGCAAAGAAATTCAATGATATTAAAATGTATTCTAAAATTTGTAGTTAAAAACATAATTAAGCTTAATAAGATGCCAATTTTTTTTAATAGAATAAATTTATTAATAATATTTTACGCAACAACATAAATTTATTACGGCGTTTTATTTATAAATTTTAGTCTTTAAAACAAATTAATTCTTTTTTCTTTCAAATTGTCATTTTTTAAAATTTTGTAATCTAAACTTCAAAAAATGAAGATCACACAAAGCTTGCAAGCGAAACATCGAGAGCTTTTAAGACTTTAAAAATATGTATTCAGGTATTCAGCCATGTTCTGTATTTTACTTTTTTACAGGGTTGAAAAAAGCTAGTAAATGAACAATAAAACGGCTCAGAAACAAAAAAGAAATAAGCCTTTTAAAAGTGAGCCTGCTTAAAAGTCAATCGCGCAAAATATTTAGGCTCATGAGCATTTAAAAAGAAGCCAGCTAAAAGTTCAAATCGCAAAGATATAAAAGAAAACACATAACGAGCGGAAATGGAACCCTGAACACAGGAATCGAAATAGAGTGGAACGTTTCCTACTCTATTTTCTCCCATTTCGTTATCTGTTCCATTCCATTTTATTGCCTGTGTTAAGTGTTTTAATCCCGCTCATTTCTTATTTTATTCCAATTCGTTACCTGTGTTTAGTGTTTCAATTCTTCTTGTTTATATCGGAATTAGAACCCTAAAAGCAAGAGGCGAATGAAACAAAAAGCGAAACTAATTAAAACACTAAACACAAAAAACCAAACTGAAATTGAACGTTTTCTACTCTATTTTACGTTCGATTTTGTGCATGTTCCATTCCATTATGTTCTTTTTTTTTCATTTATATCCATCTTTCATTCCATTTTGTTTCCTGTGATAAGTGTTTCTAATCCATTCTTTCTCAGTTCCATTCCATTATGTTTTGTTGTGGAAAGTGCTATAATTTCGCTTGTTAGAAAAAAATTTGTTAAAAATTACGTTGCAGTAAAAACTGCAAAACTTTGGTTTTTTTTTTTGCTAAATATTAGTAAGATAAAAACAGCAAAAATAAAACATCTAAATTAACCAAATTCTAGTCTAAATTAACCAAATTCTAGTCAAAATTAACCAAATTCTAGTTATATTTAAGTTGAATTTTAGTTAATTAAAAAGGCCTGATTTTTATCCGTTTAAAAGAATCAAAAAAAAAAATTGTAAAAATTTGAAATTTGTTTGTGATTTTTATTGTCTACAAATATTTGGCAAATTTTTTGTTGATTTGTCACTTCTAACTAAAGTTTCGCTTAAATATAAATAAAATTTTAAATAATTACTTTCCCTGTTTTGTTAACTAACTTAACAAAATATAAAAAATGAGAGAGAAACAAAAAAAACGTGTATTGAATATCCACCAGAGGTGGATCTTGCACATCAAACAAGTTTTCAATTTATTTTTTGATCAATGGTTATAATCTTTAATTTCAAACTCATATGTATATTAGTTCTCATGTAGTGAGTAAACTAGTTCATATGAATGCTTGAGGTTTGGCATGGGATTGTTACCGCTTTCAAAACGTGTTCTGATGATGGGAACCTAGAAAATTCCCGAAATAGATCTATCAACACATTCCTGAAAGGGTCAAATAATAAATTTGAAAACAAAACTCTATAGATTATTTGTTAGGACAATATCCTAATGAAGAAATATAGAGTATATGGCCTCGAACTTGAATAATTTTCATTTTCATTGCACAATTAAAGGTCGAAAAAACATAATTTTTATTTTTAATAAAAATTATAACAAACTTGATTTTAAATAATTGGTATTTATCAACAAAAAAATCGACTAGTTTTAAATTTTTTTTTTTTTTTTTTTGTAACGTCATTTTGAACTTTTTTTAAAGTAGTTTTAGTAATTGTTTTCTATTAGTGTAGCGAAATTGGAATGGAAAGGATTACGAGTGAAATTTAAATACTTAACAAAAGGTATAAACTTTAAATAACTTCCCTTGCTTTATTCCATTCAATTTAATTATCTGTTCCATTCCACTTTATTCCCTCTTCTAAGTGTTTTAATTCAATTTTTTACGTTCCATTTAATTTGGTTTAATTACATTCGTATCCCTTTCTACTTGAGAAATGCTTGGACATATGGACACCAGAAAGTAAAATAGTTTTTACAGAAATCGAAGTTGGCGAGGATAAAAATTGTAAAATTGAGGATTTTTTTTAAATATGTTATTTATTATTATTCCAATAGAATTTTGGAAAGTAAAATTTAATTCGTTAAACATTGTACATAGCAAATTTTTCTACAATTTTGGTTAACGTTTTTAAGTTATTTACGTATTAATTATACCATTTCCAATAAAAGTGAGCAGGGTTACTCAAAGCGTATAAGTAATATTAATTTTTATAATACAAATAAAATAAATCATACGTAGCGTATGATTAATTTGTATTTCTATACGAGTTGTACAAATTAAATTTAAATTTTTAATTAAAAAATCTGATATAAAAATGAAATCTTAAAACCCAAATAACAGACATAATTCATAACAAGAAAAGTAACAAAAAAACCGTAAACCTTGACATTTAAAGAAGTAAATTACTCATCATTCTTAACAAGATCTTATATAATTTTTGTGCTTGTTTTTTATTTCTTTTAAAACTTTTAACCATTAAACTTCCTGTTTGTTAAAAAAGTCTGAAGAAGAGAAACCAACACAATGAAATGTTAATGATTTATAGCAGATCACTATAAAAACCATAATATGTATTGCTTTGGATGTTTGAGTATTTTGTTTGTTAACTTAAATTATGTTTTTCGTCTGCTGTTATAGATTAAACTATGGTCAAAAAGTATAATAACTGGGAAAAGTGAATTAAAAAAAAAATATATATATTTAAACCGCTAAAATCTTGTGAACTTTAGTTTTAAAGAGAGAAAATAACTGGGAACCTGGAAAATTCCTGAAATAGATATATCAACAAATTCCTAAAGTGGTCAATTAATAAATTTGAAAACAAAAACTCTATAGATTCTTTGTTAGGACAATATTCCTAATAAAGAAATAAAGAGTATGGCCTCGAACTTGAATAATTTTCATTTTCATTGCACAATTAAAGGGCGAAAAAACATAGTTTTTATTTTTAATAAAAATGATATCAAACTTGGAAAATAATTTTACTTGTGATGTTTCAGTATTTTTATTCAAAATTTGTTGTTTTTTCGGAATCTCAAAAATGTATGCATATTTCAAAATTTTTTTAAATCTTTATTTCCGAAAACTTTCTGGTTTGATTGTATGTGTTATTCAAATTTTGTATGACCATGAATTTTACTTAACACACTTTCATACACATACACCTACTTACATATTTATATTTGTATGGATGTAGTAATTTAGTGTTTAACAATGTTCCATTAGTGGTCACCATCACTTGGGGGTTTGTTCATATATTTATTCATGTCTTGTGTTTGTACGTATATGTTCATATGGTTTAAATGATGGTTTGTATGTATAAATATGCATGCCCGATTAAAAAAACAAATAATATTGAGCTTTATGTATTCATATCAATTTCTATGTGACCCTATATGTAATCTTATAAAATTTTATCCGAAATATGATCCCATATAATTGTATAAGGTGGCGCAAAAATAACCTTCCGATGTTTTTTTTTTTTATTATGTATTTATTATGTATAGCATTTTCTGATAGGAGGATTACTTTTGCGCCACCTTATATATATTTGTATAGGTTTATATCTGAACTGATGCAATTAGATCAATGTCCAGTACAATTTTAGCCGAATTATGGCCCGATAGAATTGTATTAATTTGTATCAGTTTTGTATCTAATTGTATCAGTTTATATCTAAATTGATACAAATATATATATTTATATAAAAACCGGCTATCTTATCCGAATTTCGACCTGATACAATTGCATATGATTGTATATAACATCATAATATAATTGGATCCGAGTTTTAGTTTGGTAAAATTGCGCTAAATGCTACATTTTTGTATATAACATAAAATATACCCAATTTCATACAAATGTATGTTCATTACGGCTAGTCGATTTAAAAATCGCTCAACGTACAAGGAAAATCGTATTCTAGTAATCAAAATAAGAAACTTTGCCGAAGGAACCATACCTCTAAAACGACATTTGACATTTGAATTTTGAAAAATCCCACTTTGACCCATTTAGAGTGCCCAATCGAATCCAACCCAATCGAATATAATTTATACATTCATCTGCTAGAGCGTCTTCCGGAGAAGAAATAGAGACCCTAATCTTGGAAAGACTCCTCCTATTTTCTGGAATACTTCTATCCCGAGATTTGTACATTTTGCTATAAAAACACGGCTAAAAAAAAATCCTCTTTCAACTTAAATTTTAACCCTTAACGGTCACATAGAATGATGATTTATGCATTAATCTGCTAGCGCGTCTCCCGGAGAAGAAGTAGCTCCCATAATCTTGGA
The DNA here is from genome assembly GCA_021234595.1 of Delia radicum. Taxonomy (NCBI): domain Eukaryota; kingdom Metazoa; phylum Arthropoda; class Insecta; order Diptera; family Anthomyiidae; genus Delia; species Delia radicum. The sequence goes on from CM037853.1 coordinate 238,300,273, forward strand.
GAGATTCCTCCTACTTTCTGAAATATCAAAGTGGGCTTTTTCAAAATTCGACCCTATGGGTCAAAAGTAGGGACATCAGAATTCGTTTTAGAGGTATGGTTCCTTCGGCAAAGTTTCTTCTTTTGATCCCTAGAATACGATTTTCCTTGTACGTTGAGCGATTTTTTTTTGCCTCCCTACAAATCGAAACTCCCTAATGTTCATCCTATCATATCCGTTACATCCATAAAAAAATATTAAGAAACATAATACTTTTTTGAGGTTTTAATTTTTTTTTTAATTTTAAATGCACATTTCAAGTTCATTATGGGAAAAATAAAAAAACAAAATTTTAAAAATTCAATACCCGTTTATTTTTTAATTTTTGTACAAAATTGGTCTTAAAAGTTTGGTAATGCTGAACATATTTTTGGAAAAAATATTAATATAATTTCAATAGAGTATTTTTTTTTCACTACATTCAATTTAACATGTATAAATAAAATTACTTGTTTTAAATTCAAACTAAATGACAAAAATAACTTTACGGAAATTTTATAAATTTCTTTTCTATAGTATGATCGGCATTGTCAAACTTTCAAGCCCCACTTTGCAACTTTAAGTACCCTCAAATTTTTTTTGGTTTTTATACATAATCAGCTAATAGGCTAATAGTAAGTAGTAGTATTTAAAATCATTTTGTTTTCTTTTTTATGAAAAATTTGTTTGGAATTTGAAAAGTACATACAAAAAGTTTTCAAAAAAGTTCTAGATTAAAATATTTTTTTAAAAACATTGCGCAGATAAAAAAAAATGCTGACAGTGCTTGTTCAGTGGTATATCTTCTGTTCATAGGTCAGGGGTGCTTAAATTTATACACCTTATATACAACAAGATGTAGGACCCTTCAAATCAACTTATGTATTTCGAAAAATTATCATTTCTGTCTGAAAAAAGGAATTTGTTTCATTTGTAACATTAGGTGTTTTTATGTTAGTTTTAGATTTGTTCAATGTATTTAAAAATCTAAATTAAATTTTAATTTGTACATTATTTTTTAATATTATGGTATATCTAATTATACGAATCCATATACATAATTAGATTAACCATATATAATTGTATATATCATATACGATTATATATTGGTCGATATGTATTAAGATGTAATTATATATGGCATCGTATTATAAAATTTAAATGAAAAAACGTATATATAAACATATAAAAACATATGCATTTACATATAATAGCACGCAATAACACATATTTATATAAAATAATGCATGATTATATGTAAACGTTTTTACTCGGGTGTTTTCAAATTTTATTTTATTTGCAAATAAAAAACTTTAAGCAGTCAAAACCTAAATATACAAAAAGTTTTCTAAGAAAAAAAAAAAAAAAAATACAACATAAAACAGAATTTCAACAATATTTTTCTAGTAACTTGTAGACCACTTTGTACCTCTCCCCCTACTACTACTAGCGGTGATACCAGTTTGTTTTTTTTTTGTTAGAAGTTGGTCTTCTTATTTACTTCCGCTTGTTTGTTCAAAGCGGAAAATTAATTCCATCTTGGCTTGTTTCCGTTTATCTTGTAAAACACAATTTTTTTTTCTATGGTTCTTCATCTTATTCTCTATAATTTGACTTACACCCAGTAAGTAGACAAACTGACTGACTACTAAGCTTTTTATTTTCCTATTCAAGTGTAGTTGTAGTAGTAGTAACAGTTGTGGTAAATGAAAGTGGAGTTTATTATTTCGGTCGTTGTTATTTTCTTTATTTTGTTCTCTATGTGTGAGAATTGTTTGGTATTTTTTAGTATGTTTGGTTTGGTTTTATTTTATTTTCGATTTTTTTTCTTCATGTTGTTGATATTCTTTGCTTTGTTGATTTTGTTCTTATTTTATATGCTTGATGTTTAGATCAAAAGTGGAGAAGAGGTTGGAGTAAAAATGCTTAGGCTGGAGGTCATCATGAAATAAGAACAAGTAAAAGTGTTTAGTTTAGATGAATCATATATGCCCTACACCCAGATTATAAATTTAACCCTTTACTGCATGGTGTTACATATATGTTACGAATAATTTAAACCTATGTATGTATGTGTAATAGGCCGGGTCGATTTGTATGGAGGCAAAAAAATTGCTCAACGTTCAAGGAAAATCGTATTCTAGGGATCAAAATAAGAAACTTTGCCGAAGGAACCGTACCTCTAAAACGAAGTCTGATGTCCCGACTTTTGACTCGTAGGGTCAAATTTTAAGATTTGATGACAGTTTTTTTCTATAACTGGGGGAGGGTAGCGTTTCTAAAAAATAATGTTATAAAGTTAAATACTAATCTTAATTATGTTCATACGAATAAAATTAATAAAAAAAATACCTTTTTCGGTGATTTTGTAAATTTTTGCGTCCCTTTTTCGAAAATTTGGAAATTTGTTTCTAAACAGGCACAATGTGGCTCTGAATTGATCTGAATTTGAAACTATTTATTGAATGACAAATCAAATCACGAATTAAAAATACCTAAAGCGTTAAGTACAACAAGTACGCTCATAGAAATAAATCTGTAAATATGCTACAGAAAATGCTACTAAAATTTTTGTTAAAATTAACAAAAATTAACAAAAAACTTGAAATTTACAGTTTTTTTTTTTTGCTAAACATTAGTAACTTCAAAGGGGACATTACATTCGCGACAGAGAAAACAGGACCTTTTTGTAAAAATTCATAACTCAGTCAAAAACAAACATTTTTCCAAAATTTTTATTATTGTAGAGAATTGAACAAATTACAAAAAAAAAATTCAAAAAAATTATTTTTCACTCCAACATGGTTTTATAGAGCTCCAAACTGGCGGCAGCTAAAAAACGGGGCCTCGTGGTTGCAGCGCTGGGAGTTGCAAAAATTGTCCGATCTAGAAAAAAATGACTTTTTTAAATCTTAACAAAATTGGTTATCGTATGACACGAGCTTTTTTTTAAATTTTTTTTCAATTTTTAAAAGTGTGTTTTTTCGAAAAAATATTGACTTTAAAAATTCATAAAAATCGAAAAAAAATTTAAAAAAAGCTTGTATGTAAGCTCGTATGACGATAACGAATCAAGTATAAAAAAATACAAAACAAAAAAAAAAAAAATTTCGTCATAAAATGAACCCGTTAGTGCTGCAACCAGTACGAAAAACATGGTTTCGAGATAAACGCGTTCAAAGTTTGTGAACAAAGAAAAAAAAGGTTACCTTCAATCTGCCATGCCTGCTTCGTACTGTATGCCTTCGTTATCTTGTGTTGTTTTTTGCAATCGATTAGCAATTCGGGCTTCTTTTGAAGCTTCATATGCCAAAAGTCCACCAAAAGTCAGGTAGCAAGTAAAACAAGTATATACCAGCTGCCGTACGTAGGTAGCGCGAACATTAAAAATGCGCTCTCACTAATCCGGTTGTAACTTTTGAACCCGTAGGAATTTTTCCATGAAATTTTTTTTCTTAGAATCTTAAGAATATTTACTAAAATACAAAATTATAAAAAAGTTGATTTCAAAAAACGGCCAATGTCATGTCCCCCTTAATATTTTAGGACAAATATTTAGCAAAATTTTTGATGAAGTTAGTAGATTAAATTGTAATTTTGAATTAACAAATATTTAGCTCATAGAGAATCAAAATTTTGTTTAATTAACAGATTTATTATGTTTATTTATGTTCTTATCTTACTAGTTAATATTGAGCAAAAAAAAAAATCTGTCAATTTTTTTGTAACACCAATTTTAAAAAAGTTTTATTTTAATTTTTTTTTGTACTATTTCAACAGTTTTATTTCTATGAGTGAATAAATAAATTGCCCAAAAAAAAAAAAAAGAATAATACAGAAGGAGATGTAAAGAAAATTTATTATGTTGGCTTTTGTGGTACTGTTGTTGTTCTTCTTTACTTTCATACAAAATTTCAATGGTTGTTGTTGCTATTATTTGCTATTAAAAAAAGAAATGATGTTGTTGTGTTATTAAAGTTTACTTGCTAGGTCTCCAACCAAAAAAAGATGTTCTCATTGCTGTTGTTGTTTTTTTCCGTTTTTCGTCTGATGTTGGTTTTATTGTACTATAATGTTTGGTTGTTTGCCTTAAATAAAGAAAGAAAGCAAAAAAAAAATAGGAAGGAAGTGACCAAGGGTACTACTAGTCAGTTTTAATAAACTCTACTACTTGTACTCTGATATCTTTTAAACGTAGGAAGGAGCATGGTCAAGTTTACAATATTCATGTAAAATCTTTAAGGAGACTAAAGTCTTTATATGCTACCCTCACCCACCCCCTTTAACAAATTTCATGGGAAATTGTTTAAGCGTAAAAGTATAAATATTAATTTCAAAAATTAATTTTCATGTTTGTTGTTTTATTTATATTTAAAACTTGTTAAAGTGAATAAATAGTATGTATGTAGGTACCTACTAAAAAAGATGAGTAAAATTAAAATTTTGTATATTTTTTTAATTACTTTTGCATTTCATTAAAGTAAAACAGTTGCCCTTCTACAAAGACATCGTTTGTTCGCTGACTTTGTGTTGGCCCGTGTTTACAGCGTTACATGAACAATTTTGTTGCTGCTGTCTGCTGCTGTTACACTGTCTGTTTAATACCATTTAATTGCTGTAAATTTTCTAGTAAAGCTACTTGTAAAATCTTGGCACATAATCTAGAAACCAACAAACATTGAATCACAAAATGAAACCAAACACACCCTCATCCTCATCTTATATATATATATATGTACATATATATTTTATATAATAAACATCAGTTTTCCTGAGTTTGATAAATGAATGTGTGTGTGTGTGTCTGGTGTACTCCCGCCCTGTTTGCAAACAAGTTAGTAATTCGTAATTACCGCTAAAACAAATATGTAATAAGACTAAAACGAGATATTAATAGTAAGAAGAGTATAAGAAATAGCAGTAACAGTAAACTAAACGTATACTACTACATCTACTACTACAACAGCAGCTCAAGATCATGTGTTATAAACACATCTACAGATAAATACTACAGTATATTTTATGTTATATATACTCGATTTACGAGAAACAAGTTTGGAACACTTCAATAAAATTCCGCTAACCTATTTTAAAGTTAAAACAATGTCCTTTAAGCTTATGCTGCCTTTATCCTAAACTCTTTGAAATAAACCTGTAAAAATAGCAAGAAAAACTACTAAAAATTAGTTAAAAACTACGTTGCAGAAAAAACTGATAAAATTAGCAGATTTTTTTGTTCAATTTTACCTAGAAAAAACTAAAATCGAGTTTCAATTAAAATATTTGTTAATTCAATAAAAAGTTAATTGAATTCGCTTTTAATAAAAAAATTATAGTATTAAATAAAACAAAATTTTAACTTTTGATTTAGTTTCAATAAAGATTTTAATCATATCTATTAAAAATTTACTTGAATATTATTTTTAATTTATAACGAGCTTCCAACCTCCGTATATTTACAAAAATAAAGCAAATCAAACATATTAGCTAGGTTGATACTAGTATTTCGATTTGGCTAAAGATCCTATCAGAACCCAAAGTTTTAGAAAAGCTAGAGCATCCATAATAAGCAGAGCTTCAACAAAAAACCTATCAATCATCAATTTTGCTCCATTCTTGTCTTCTAAGTAATCAAACACGTGGTTAGGATCTTTTGCTAACAAGCAGCAAGACGTTATTAAACTTTGAAGACTAAAAATTGTTCTATTTATATAAAAAAATTTTTAGTTTTTACTCTGGCTCAAGTAATATTTTTTTACAGTTTTGTTAGTTTCTTGTTTTTATATACATCGAGCTTATTTTTATGTTATTTTTAATTTATAACGAGCTTCCAAGCTGAATATTGTTTTTAATTTTAATCAAATTTATAGTACCCGAGTAAAAAAATTTATATACGAATTTCTGTTTTTTCATCTTAAAATATATTACAATATGTGATTATATATGGTATCATGCATGGTCATATATTATTAGATGTTTCTTATATGCTAACATATATTAACGATATATTTTTATATATTGACCTTTAGAAAATTAGATATTAAAATTTTATGCTATACATAATAAGATATGGTAGATCAATTGTCATATATAATAATACATACTCATATATATAACATAATATTTAATCAAATATGATTACATATACATTTAAGATATAATAAGATTAACAATACAGTATGAGATATGATTAGGTATTGTCTAACATCATTAATATTTTCTATGCGTATAAGATACAATTATATATAATTATAACAATTTTATTTAAATCCAATTTACTCTCAAAATATCTTATTCGATCCACCTAAAATTACATATCATAAAAACATATGATATGTATATCGTATTAGATCTAATTAGATCTAAATTAATCCAATGGGATATTTTGAGATCTATCAGGATCTCAAATTAGATATTATTGGATACCCAATTTTGAGATCAATTTGAATCTAGTTTAATTCAGTAATATATTTAAGGGCGCTAATCGGATATTACTAGATACAGTGAACTCGCGAAAACGTGAACTAATTTTTACCAAGGGTGTTCACGTTTCAAATTTGTTCACGTTTTCGGTTGCTAAAATTTTAAAATAAATCACAATTTAACCTGAGAAATAAACTTTACCAATCATACCAATAAACAGTACTTTTCAAATACACATTTCGTCAACTTAAGTTTTTTTTTATCACTATTTTTTCTAAAGTTTTCTTTAACTCTTTGACCACGCTTGTACACATTTTTAAAAAAATATAAAAAAATGTGACAAAGCTGATTAACTTTATATTGTTGTTCAAATATGTTCACTAGGATATTGGTCATAAACTAATCTAATCAGGGCAATGTAGTCGCTTCATTTGTTAACCAAGTCCAATTTTTTTCAAAAAAAGTTAACAATATTAATTTTAATGAAATTATTCATTAAATCAATGAATTAATTTCAATGAAATCGATTCGTTATTCAACAAAATTTTAATTAAATTTTTTTTAAATGTTATCTTTAATAAAAATCAAAAAAAATTCTCTTTACTTTTGTTCACGTTTTCGGAGCTTTCAGACTTTGTTCACGTTTTGGAGTAGTCTGTATAACAATAAAGTTGTTGACGTTTCCGAGTCGTTCACACTTCTGGGTGTTCACGTTATCGCGAGTGCACTGTACCACAATTTTCGATAAACTTGGATAAGAATAAATATCGATCTAAATCAAATGCGATCTGATTTTGAATTTCAGACATAACTTTTTTGTGATCGGGTAGATACCTACTATTAAAACTTTAATTAATATTGCAAAAAACACTAAAAATTGCATTAAAAACAGACAAATCCATCATTTTAAAAATATCGCCAAATCGAAAAAGACTCCAAAATTAAAAAAATTCTAAAATTTAAAACATTTACCAAAATTTTAAACAATCGGTGACATTGGGAAAAAATTTAAAAAAAATTGCCAAAATTTAAAAAAATTGGAAAAAATTACAGAATTAAAAAAAAAAATCTATTTGACAAATATTTTTAAATTTTGATGATTTTTTTTTTAAATTTTGGCATAATTTTAGTGTTTTCTTTTAAATTCGTAGAGTTATAGTTTTGTAGTTTTTTTTTAAACTTATTACCATCTTGGAAATTTTTTACCATTTTTTTACATTTAACCCATTTTACACTACTACTAAAGAAAACCCTACTTTTAAGGCCCTATAATTTTGGAAAGGTGGGAGATAAAATAACGAAGTGTTAATGATTAATCAATAATAAAATAATGAAGTCTCAACTTTATAAATAATTAAAAAAAATTAAAATCTATTGTTCTATTAAAATTGAACAATTTTACATTTTTGTGTGATTTTAGTTCTACTAATGCAGGAGTGCCCAAAAGTTCCTTATGGAAGAGCAAACACCAATACATTTAAAGAAAAACTAATTTTTATTCAACATTTTTTGTTGTAAAAACCAATACATACAAAGAAAAAAGAAAAAAATATTTCAATGTTTACCAGCAAAGTATACGAAAGTGTTGTTGCTTTGCGCTTGCGTGTATAAAGTGAAGAACGACAAAAAAACTAATAAGACAAAGTTGTTTGTGTATTTCGTATTGCTAGTGCTGAGCGCTCTATATGTGTATTAAAACACACAGCCTATAGCTAAGTGTTTTTACAAAAACAAATGAGTACCAAGCGCATAGGCCGTGGGCACCCCTGTACTAATGTATATTATTTTTTTTTTGCCGATTTAAGCTGATTAATTTGTTACTTTCAGTTAACTAAAATATTTAGAAAAAAAAAATCATTTAAGCTGTTTTTTCTGCAACGTAATTTGTACTAATGTTTAGTAGTTTTTGTAAAAATTTGTACTAATAACTTTTTACAGATAAACTTAAGAATCACCTACAAGTAAAAAAAAAATCGCGTTAACCGGGGCCTATCTGTTTTTCTTTAATTTTTATTTCAACTACCACATACACACACATGCTTGTTAAACAACTCTTATATTTTTGTTGTTGTTTTAGTTCTTGTTATCTGGTGAGAATATTTTTCCGTATTTGTTCATGTTTTCGTAATGAAAAAGTCTGCGAAAGACGAAAAAGAATTAGAAATCAATTTAACAGTTGTATTTGTTTTTCGTTTTGTTCGTTTGTTCAATGTAAATACAAATACAAACATGCTTTTCGCACACATACACGCTAACATACAACTTGGAAATAAGAAAACAATTGAAAAAAGAGGGTAAATTTTAAATCGAAGATTTTAAAAACAAACGGAAAAGCAAAAATCTTTTAGAATATAATATTCTGGTTTAAAATTTCATATATTTTCGATGTAAAGTTTACGGTATATTAAAATTTTTAAATAAATTTTTAATTTTTTAAATTGGATTTAAATTGGAGCTACCGATATGTTTTATTACCAAAAATCGATTTTTGTAAGGAAAGTTGGTAAAATAAATAAAATTACTAGATATATAAACATTTTAGAACTAATTCAATTTTACTAAAGTTTGTTTTAAATTTTATAAAACCTTTTTTTTTGTAGACTAACTAATTTTACTAAACTGTTAATTTCAACAGATTTTATTTTAAGCCAGAAATCAGAAATACATATTTTTTTATTTTATTCAATTACAGACATACTAATTTGATTGTAAATCTATTAATCTATAGATTTACTAATTTTACACTAAAATTATTTTTTTTTCGACAGATTTTATTTTAGGCCGGCAATATTTTTTTTAACTTTTATTTAATTACCGACATATTCTTTTGAGTGTCTTTAAGATATCTTCAAGTTTTTTTTTAACGTTATTTCTGCTTAATATCAAAGGCTTTTGTAAACTATAACTGTTTAATTAGTTTGAAATCATTAAGTATAAATGGTATTTATTTAGGAATTGATTACAAAATTGAGAAAATATTCCCACACAATAAAATCCTAATGGATTAAAATAAAAAATCATTTTCCAACTGTTTATCATCATTGTATGTCTTTGATCACACCAAAGTAAATAAGAAAACACAAAGAAAAAGCACTGAGAAAAACCTCAGTAATTTTAATAAATCTTTATTTAATTGTCGATTTAAAATTTATTAAAAACTTAAAAATGTGTTGCTTAAATAAAAGTTAATAAATCCTACAAATGTTAATAGTTTTTTTTTTTGTGAAATTCTGTTAAAATTTTGCAGATTTACTAATTTTTAACTAAAACATTTATTGCTTTAAATGTTTTTGATTTTAAGCCCAAAACTGAAAAGCAATCAGGTTTTAAAATTGTTTTTGTTGCTAAATATGAAATATGAAAAGCTTAATTTTAGTGAATTGAAAATAACAAATTAATCTGCTAAAATGTTGTTAAATATTAAAATACAAAAAATAGCAAACAAAAACTGTAATATCTACAAAATTTTTTTTTTTATATTTACCCTAAATTTAGTTGAATGCAAATAACAGAATATCCTGCTAAAAACAACAGAAATATTTGCTAAATAATTGTAGACTGCTGACAAATTTTTATTCGCATAAAAAAATTTTCAACAATAACAAAAACTTTCGTAAAATGAACAAATTTTCGTTTATTTTACATAAGTTATTAATATTTTAACATTAATTTAGTATTTTTGGGCATGGATTTTTTTTAGTGTTCTAATATTTAGCAAATTTTTTGCTGATTTGAGCAGATTAACTTTGTGCATTCAATTAATTAAAAACATAACTAAATTGTGGGGCGTTGTGGTGTAATGGTTAGCGCGTTGGACTGTTACACAGATGGTCCCGGGTTCGATTCCCGGTGACGACAACATCAATTTAGAAAAAATAATATGTATGAGTTTCTTATCACTTATATGTATCGCTGTTCCCATAGCACTTAACCCCACCGAAGTAAAATAATGAATCAGGGCTATGAAACAAAAAGCTTCAATAAGTTCGATAGCTCTACATCAGGTGGCGAGCAAAAACTGTTCTAAGACTTATCATCTCGCGCAATTACAGTGTTGCCATGTTTGAAGTCCTTTATATTTCACCACCTTTCATCTCTCCACTATCCCCTTTCCAAAGAAAGCAACACAGTAATTAATAGGAAAAATTTCCTGAGTGTTGCTTCTCTTTAAAAAAAAAAATGTTAAAAGATATATTTTTTGCTATTCTTATCTTACTAATATTTAGCAAAAAAAAAAATCTGCTAAATTCAGTAGTTTGTCCTGCAACGTCATTTTGAACAAATTTAAAAAAAATAATTTTACAAATTCGTTTCTATTATTTGTGTAGGAGTTTGTTAGCATTCCTCAAATATCATTTAAGAAAAACTTGTATGTCTGAATAAAAACTTACATTTTTCTTTTAGAATTCTTTTCATAGTTTTCAACATTAAACATTTTATTATTTTTCTGTTCATACATACATTTTTAATCTATTGTTTGTGGTCTTGTAGCAAAACAGTTAGATAATAGTAGAAGATTGGATTTTTACTTTTAAGCCTACTCAACCATCTTTGTTTCGTGTGTATGTGTAGGTTACGTGTGTGTGATTAAAATTTATCTATGATTTAGCTTTAAACGTTCTATATACATACACACCATATAACACACTCACAAATGTGTCGGCCATATTATGTCACTAATATTGCCATGTTAATGTCCAAATGTGTGTGTGTGGGGTGTATGGCTGTATATGGGTTTAGGTCGTTGTCTAACACACTCCCACATATACATTTACAAACGCATTAATAGATATTTTCTAAACTAGCATTGCATTGAAATGTTGGGTTCTGCGGTTGATTTTGATTGTGAAAGGATTTTACAAATTGGCTTTCATCGACAAAAAAGAAAAAAAAAAAAAAATAAAAAAAAAACCGAAAACGTACAAAAACAGAAAAAAAGAAGACCAACAAAAAACATTTTCTCCATACCCATACAAATATATGCATATCAAGAGATTTGCTGTGGTTCTACAACTCACAATCAGTTGCATATTAAAATCGGTAAGCTTCACTGAACTTAAACTGTACAAGAGTACCAAGCCATACATAAGTGGGTGTAGATTAGGGGTATTACTTAAATTTTAATATTAAACCATGTTAAATTAAGAATATAAAATTTTATTCGGATCAAATCGAATAACATTTGTTTATATCCTTAATTTAAAAATAAATTCTCAAAAAAAAAAAAACGCAAAAACGTTATTATTTGTTTAAAATTCTAAAAGTGTTAAATAGTCTACTCCCTTAAACTAACCAGTTTCCGTTTCATTAATTTATCATCTATTTCTAAGGACCTGACTGAGCGTTTTGCTGCAACAAAGTTGGCATCAATGATTGGAAAGCTGTTAAGACTTTTTATGCAAAATTAAACATTTTAAAGCTTTGTATTCTTAAAAATTAAAGAGCAATTCCATATGAAAGCGATCACCTTTTGGACGACCCCTCTCCGATTTTAAAATAAATAGTCTCAATCGATTGCCCAGCAAAAAATAATGTACCTACATATATTTTTTTTTTTTTATAGTGACTGGTTTAGTGGTGGTGTGCACCACTGTCATGTGACAAAATTGAAGAATTCTTCATAAGGGACCTCATTGAAAGTTGTTTTAAAAAAAAACTACTAAAGCGATCGCAACGAGTGATAGCTCGTTGGAAAGGTATTGAATCAGGCTTTAATTGAAAAATAAAATTTTCCTAATTTTTCTCAGAAATTTACCTTTTTTCCCATGAAAATTAAATTTTCCCATGAAAATTAAATTTTCCGATTTTCCACAGAAGCTCCTAAATTTTCCGGCTAATTTTATTTTTTTTGGATTCCTCATAATTTTTGCTTTAAGAATCAGCAATAAAAAAATGGGCCCCGACTCCTTGTTTGGACAGGAGAAGAGCATTTAAGAGACCACCTTGTTCTCATTGTTTTTATATTTTTATAATTGAATTATTTTTAATTAGTTTAACAAGAAATAATTAGGAAAATTTTATTTTTCAATTAAAGCCTGATTCAATACCTTTCCAACGAGCTATCACTCGTTGCGATCGCTTTTTTTTAAAACAACTTTCAATGAGGTCCCTTATGAAGAATTCTTCAATTTTGTCACATGACAGTGGTGCACACCACCACTAAACCAGTCACTATAAAAAAAAAAAAATATGTAGGTACATTATTTTTTGCTGGGCAATCGATTGAGACTATTTATTTTAAAATCGGAGAGGGGTCGTCCAAAAATTTGCCAATTTTGATCGTTTTCATATGGAATTGCTCTAAAATAAAAAAACTTCAAAATTATTTACGTTATGTAAAAAAGTGCTATTTTGATGGTACAGCAAATGTATGAATTGTAAAAAAATACTTGCCATTACTGCCACATTTATAAATTGCTTTAAAAGTTATACGCCTATCGCGTATACAGTGTCGCAAAAATTAAAATAAGTGGAGAAAACATGAGATTTCAAGAATATATTTTTGGTAAAAGTGGTCCATCTTAATTTTACATTAACCCCTTTACGACCATTGTAATGTTTTTTCAGTATCTACTTTTTGCTACTCGTTTTTTTTCAATGACTGAGAAAAGATCTGTAAGTTCAAACGAATTAACTATTTAATTTGCTTTTGAAAATTGCATTAAATTGCAACGTCATTTTCAACTAATTTTTAGAAAAAAAAACTACTCTTACAGGTTTATGTTTATAAGTGCATATCCTTTTTTTTGTTTCAAAATTTAAACATAACTGTTATTTTCGGCCCCTCTTCGAAATCTAAATATTTCATATAAAGTTTTTTTTTTTCAGTTAAAATTATGAATGAAATAATATTTGTTTAAAAGTCCACTGTAATTATGTGATTGTATATACCACGTGTGTGTATGTGTTTGAAAATGAATGCAAAAAAAATATTGCATGCATGTGAATGAGTATTTTTTTTTCGTTGTTATGGTATGCGTGTAAAAAGCATTACATGTAAGTGGTTTATATCTCTTTTATTTGTCTGTCTGTCTGCCCTAACAACTAATACTACTAAGAGTACTAGTTGTTGGTTTTGTTGTTACTAAGGCTTTCACTGGCCGCTTTTTCGTTGTTGTGTTTAAGTGGCCCATAGTACTAGCAGTGTGTATTACAAAACTCAATATATGAAGCTTTGTTATGCTGTTGTGTTATATTTCAATTCTGGGTTATGATTATTGTTTATGACGTTAAACTTCAACTATTAGTTTTATTTTTATTTTTCCGTTTTTTTTTTTTTGTTGGAATTTTATTAGCTTTTATTTGCATTTATACTAGTTTTCTACTTTTAAATTGGTTTAATTTTTTTATATAGAAATATATAGTATACAAATGAATACTTATATTTTTATGTATATAATTTATTATGAAAATCCATTAAAAGCATTTTTTTGTTCATTTATTAAAAGTGATTTTTTTCTTCTCTACTTTATTTACAATTTAATTTTGTTGGTTTCACCTACACAGAAAAAAATATTGTAATAAAATTTCAATTAAAGTTATGTTTTATTTCAAACTCACTTTCAATTAAAATTTTTAATTAAAAAATGTTTAATTGAAACAGACTTTGATGCTTAACAAAATTCCAGGTTTTATAAAGTGAAACAATTACAAAATTAAAAAATCACCAAAATTAAAAAAATATATATTAAATTGAAAAAAATCGTTAATATCTGAAAAAACACCAAAATTTAAAAAAAAAAATCTCTAAATATAAAAAAGCGCCAAAAGTGAAAAAGAAATGCCAAAAATTAAAAAAAAAATCGCCAAAATTTATATAAATCGCTAAAATTAAATAAAAAATATCACCAAAAAATAATAAAATATAAATAATAAAAAAACCTCCAAAATTAAAAAAAAAACCACTGAAATAAAAAGTGGCAAAAATTATAGTTTTGCTTCGAGATATTGAAATATTAAATTTTATTTAGGGGATATTTTCGATTCTACGTTTTTTTTTCAATTTTGTAGATGTTTGTAAATTTTCGGGATTTTTAAAAATATTTGCGATTTTTTTATAACTTTGGCGATTTTTAAAAATATTAGCTATTTTTTTATATCTTAAGCAATTTTTTTCTATAAAATTTTTGGAATATGATATAGAAATGATTAAAATCTTAATTGGAACTGAATCGCCAAAATTTAAATAAATCGCTAAAATTAAATAAAAAAATATCACCAAAAATTTAAAAAAAAAAAAACACTGAAATAAAAAATTGCAAAAATTAAAGTTTTGTTTCGAGATATTGAAGTTTTAAATTTTATTTAGGGGCTATTTTTACTTCTACGGTTTTATTTCCAATTTTGTAGATGTTTAAAATTTTTTTCAGGATTTTTAAAAACATTTGCGATTTTTTTTGATAACTTTGGCGATTTTTAAAAATATTAGCAATTTTTGATATCGTTAGCGATTTTTTCTTAATATTCTTGGAAAATGATATAGATATGATTAAAATCTTAATTGGAACTGAAATCAATTAAACAGTTAATTATTAATTTTATATTTTACAATTTCCTTAATCAACAAATATTTTTTTTTTAATTCGATTTTAGTTTTTTCTGTGTACACACACACACTTAAAACTTGTTGTACATGAATATATTGCTCCCCTATTAGTTTATTGGCTATAAATTTGTATTTATGTATTTAAAATAGCATTAGAAAAATTGTGAGCATATTAGAGTTGTGCTAATAGTTCATAGATTATTTCATTTATTGAACTAGTTCGTTCTTTTAGTTTAGTATCTATGTTTGACAATTTGTTGTAATTATTCATTAGATTATATTAGTCAATGGTTTGTTAAACAAATCAGAATAGTATGAGCGAAAATGCACAAATGAATGGTTAAAACTGTCAATTTTATTGAACTAGTTCAATTATGCAAAATTTGTTAAAAAAATCATTGACTTAATATAATAATATGAATAATTGGCAAAAAAATTTTTAAACAAACATACACTCAGGGAACTTCTACTGTAAATATTTGTAGTTTTTGAGTAGTAACACATGGTATTTATTTGTAAGTGAAAAAGCAGTCATTTGTTGAATAAATTTGTAGTTCATTTAAAAAACAACCCACATCAAATGTACTATTAATTTACATTCATTTTATCATTTTTTTGTGTGTATTTAAAAAAAAATAAAACAATTAAATATTTAGAAAAAAATTTGTTAATTCATCATATTTTTTTTGCTGACATTAGCAATTTTTCTATAAGGATCCTTCCAGCAAAAATGTTGTTGACTCTACAGACTTTTTAGTGTACAAACAGTAGAAAACAAATGACAATGAATTTAATGAAATGTGAAATTTCATTTGTTTTTCACTACATTTGCAGTAGTGTTTGTCTACATAATATTCTAAGTTTATGAACTAAAAGAACGAACTAGTTCCATAAATGGAAATAAACGAAATGAACTGTGAACTATTAAGCACTACTCTAGTGCGTATGTATATAATGGTTTTTATATTTTAAAAACCATATTTGCTTTTATACACTTTACAAAATATTTTCTAAATTTTTGTTGTTAAAATGTTTTAGTATGAGTTCGATGTATGTATTAGTATTGCAGTTTATATTAGATATGTTGGCTGTAGTAGTGTTGGTAAATATATGTCTTATGCTAATTTGTTATTTTATGCCACTTAATTTGTTTAATGTTCAAAGTGTTAAGGTCATATTGCATGTAGACATATTTAATTATGATTCATTCGATATTTGTTATTTTCAAGTTAAATAAACTCATATATTATCATATTCACATGAGACTATTGGCATTGAATATGTGCTAGGTACTTGTATGTAAAAAAAATGAATACATATTATTTCAGTTGTTTTACAGAAATTAAAAATAATTAGATCTTTTAGTTCAAAGAAAAACATTGATACTTCAAGATATCAGCTAAACTTTCTATTACCGGGTAATAAGTTCGGTAATACGAATTAAGGCATGTAACTGATTACTTTTCTAACGTGTTACTCCTCACTTACAGGTAGAGAGTTTTCAAAAACTTTATATTTAAATCTTTCATTTTTTAATCGAATATTATTTTAAAATTGACAAATATTGAGTAAAAAAAATATATATTTTATATAGAAACGAACTAATTATTAGTGTCCGACCGAACAGTTCTGCCAGAAAATGCATTTGGTCTGTATTCGGTATTTTAAAGCATTATGGACAAATTTGGCGGGTGGAAAAATTTTTATTGGGCTGATTAGATGCTATTTTGAGTGTCAAATTTAAAGAAAAGTCTGTAGTTAAGCAATGAATTCACTGTTCGGAAAGTTCGGCCAAATGGAAAATTGTTCGGCGGCCGAACTTTTAACTTTATAGCTAAACTTCGGCTTTTCTCTTAAATTTTATACACAAAATCGAATTAAATCGTCTCAACAAACATGTTTCCAAGTCCAAAATTTGTCATCATTGCCTCTAGATATCAAAAACCCGACAAAATATAGTTTTTGGCCGAACTGTTCGGTCGGACACTACTAATTATACTATAAATACATTTAAGATATTACTAATGGGTGAAGTAATTTCATTTAAATGTCGAAGTAATGCAAGTTTAATAAGTTTAACTTATTACCAGGTAACATGTTTTGTAATGCCAACCTTTTACCGAGGTTTTGCTGGGATATTGTACGTTTGAATACTTATGACCACGTTTGGTCCATTATTTAGCAACAAATTGAGACTTTACCTTGAAACTTTTCACAATTATGGAAGAGATTTTCCACATAGATTTGGAAGATACATTCATGAGACAAGTAATTTCTATGCTGACTTTACAGAATTTTTTTGAGTGTGGTTTACACGTGAAACTAAAATTTCCCGGGTTTTAACCCGATCAAAAATGTATTTATATATTACTATATCGACTGATACAATTTGAGATGATTATGTATGTACCATATTCAGTTTTATATTGTAGCATATATACTTTAATATTGCTTGTATGGATCAGCATCTAAATATATGTCACCATATTAAATTATGTGTATTTATATAAGATTGAATTAATTAGATGAGAGCAAAACTCCGATACAATCGAATCAAAGGAGATATTTTTAAATCTAATTTTATATTATTTTATATTATTTGATCCAATTAAGCAGAACCAATTTCTGCATATCATTAAATCTGATTCAAACAATTATTTATAACCGGGTTCGCAGTTTCTTCATAGAGTTTTTGCGCGTTTAATGGAACTGGGTTTTGAGAACAGTATAATTTTATACAGTTTGAACAACGGAATACGAACATCACAAACTTGTAAGGAATTGGAGTATTTTTTTTTGAAAACTTATGTTTACTGTGTCTGACATTCACAATTATATTTGAAATTGACTAGCGTATTTCGTGATTTGAGTTTTTTAGTAAAGAGCACCTCCGAGACAAAAAGGCATTTTAAAAATTTTAAACCCAAAAATTGTATGAATTTTTTAAAAATTTGCGAAATTAATAATTTTTTTGTATTTGTTTTTATAAAAAACACTACTTTAAAACTGAACTTGAATCGTCACGAAAAATTGATAACGTGCAGAAAAATATTTTTTTTTGTCAATTCTAGCGAGTACTGCGGCATTTTTCAAACACATTGCGCTTTGTGAAAACTAAAGCGCGATATAAATTCTGTCAAAACGTACATCAATGAAAGATATCAATTAGATTAATAGAAAAATCGAAAATGCATCGAACTTGAAGAACTTTATTTTTTTGGAGCTAAATTTTAAAGCATCCTTATATAAAATTTAAAATTTTGCGAATTCAAAGGTATTTGATAATATTTTCTGCAAATAATTAATCCTAAACCCAATTAAATATGATAAAACCGGAAGTATTCATGTTTTCCAACATAATAGCGGTTCTGTTTTTAAGTTTCAATGTAAGACAACATTTGTTTTGAGTGCACTTTTGAAATTTTTTGGTGGTGTAATATGTATTTAGCCATGTGATAAATACAACGAGAACTATAAACGGATGTAACTTTAACTAAATTCAAGCAAAAACCGTAATTTTAATATTATTAAATAAATGCTTTATAAAGGGTGTTTTTTATACAGGTATAGAACTTTAAGTTGGCAACACTTTTTTAACTGGAGGCCATTTTGTCAGCTATCAAGTGATTTATGTTTAGTTTGGTTTGGCATTTCAACATAAATAGACTGACGCCTGAACAACGCTTCCAAATTGTGCAAATTTATTTTGAAAATCATGGTTCTGTTCGAAATACGTATCGAGCACAAATTTTGCGAATTTTATTTAGCGATGAAGCTCACATTTGGTTAAATGGATACGTCAATAAACAAAACTGCCGTATTTGGAGTAATGATAATTCTCAAGTGTATGCTGATACACCGTAACATCCTGAAAAACTGAACATGTCAATGAACATGTCACACAGTTCATGTCACAATTGATTTATTGAAGGAAACGTTTGGTAACCGCATAGTTTTACGTTTCAGACTTGTGAATTGGCCTCCAAGATAGTGCGATTTAACGCCGCTGGACTATTTTCTGTGGAGGACAACATTCACCGAGTTATTGCCAATATACGACCAGATTAGACTACGTCCGAGCCAGCCGAGGCGGTCATATGCCAGAAGTCATATTTAAATTATAATGCCAGAAGATTATCTTTCGAATAAAGTAAATTTCATGTCAATTTAAAAAATTCATCTTTGCTTTATTCCATTTCAAAGTTCTATACCTCTATAAAACACACCCTTTACTTAAACCGCCATTATTTTTGCTTCGTTGAAGATAAATGATTAACACGGGTAGAATTAGCATGCTTAAACATGGGCTATCACATACCGAAAAGGTAATTATATCATACAAAAAATTTGTTTGCAAATATTTTGTCTCAAAATGTCGAAAATTTTTAAAATTCCTAATATATTTTATTAATTTTTTCGGCATATTCCACAATTAGTTTTAGTATTATTAATTCTTTAATTAAAAAAAAAAAATAAATTAGTTAGAAGCTACTGACATTGTAGACTCCTATATTATGATTTCACACTCTCCCAGTAGAATTTCAGATCAATATTTGTTTTTTCCGTGTCCCAATGCAATCTCTTTTGAATAATAATTCTTCAGATTTTCTCTCAAAACATTTTTTTTGTTTTTCTTTTATGCTAAAACTATGGAAATAAGTAGTTTTCTAACTAAAATTAAATGTTGGCCGGTTTGAGGGTTAAAACAAATAAAAGTTATTTAAAAATAATAAAATCTTTTCATTGAAGAAAATTTTATTTTTAGTATTATAAAAAAAAAAACATTTAATGAAATTCTAACATTATTTTTTCTCGAATTAACTCCTTTAAAGTTCTTGCTATGTCTACGTGCATGTTTTAATCATTTAATAGTCAATTTTTTGTTCTGTTCTTATATAACCGAAAATGCATTACCATACACGCTCATTCTCCATTGAAACAAAAAGTAATAATGATAAACAAAATAACTACAGAATACAATTTTGTTTATGTAATAGTAGACCATATACTCTTGCATCTGTGGGTCGAATAAAAAAAAGTTTTTAAAATGGGCTATTATTCAAGTTTCCGGCAGAGTTTTCCCTTAAATACAAGTTATACTAATTGTGCTTCAATAAGCTTCTAGAAGAGTGTCCTTACCAGTGTCCTTACCATATACCTCTTCATCTTTTGGTTTTTGTTTAATATTTTCTACAATATCAGCAATAATATGTGAACAACAACTGTTATAGCAACGGCTTCAGTTTTTTTTTCTTTTTTTGGCTTTAGCAACATTTCGAAAATTAACGTTTCGTAGCAGTTTATATGGACACATATGAGCTTTTAATTGCAATTTAATGGTGGGCCATTTATTATCTAGCAAAACTTTTAGAGAGTCGTCCATTGTTGTCGTTATGTACATGTGTATGTTGCGCGTTTTAATTTTACGATTGTCTATGGGTAAATGGTTTTACATTTTTTTTTGTTAAACCATACATATTCGTGTATGCAAATTTACGCAATTATATCAGTATAACTTTATGATAGAAAATATGTATATACTGAAAATACACCGATAGAAATAATCCTGTAAAAATATTAGATAAAGCTGCTAAAAATTAGCTAAACATTGCGTTGTAAAAATAAGAACAGCAAAAATAAAACTTAACTTTACAAGAGTTTAGTTATATTCGAGTTGAATTTTAGTAAATTGAAAACAGAAATATGGGCTGTGCTAAAATTAGCAAAAACTTGTACTAATTATTTGTAGACTAAAAACAATATACAAAAACTGCAATATTAACAACATTTGTGCTATATATATCTTCAATTTAGCAGAATATTAAGCTAAAATCAACTAAAATTTTTGTTAAAAGATTGTAGATTGCTGATTTCAGAAGAGCAGATTGTTGTTCGCAAAAAAAAAAAACTAAACAAAAGCTAAAAAAAATTTCACATTTTTTAAAGTTTTTTTTTGGTCTAATTAATGCTGATTTTAGCAAATGAATTTTTTACTTTCAATTAACTCAAATATAACTAAATACTTATTTGTGGATTCAACAGCTATATTTAAATGGTTAAGTGTTTGAAACCGTCCTATAATGGGAATCGTAATTAATTTGTAGTATAATTTATTACAGAAGAATGCCAAGCAAAATTTTTGAGAACAGATTACCTCTGAATATTTTCTAGAACAACTTCTGTTACCACCGGTTACATGGAACCGGTTCTAGAACAGGTTACTGGGAGTAGAAATGTAGGGTGTCACTGTCCCAGAATCAGTTCTATAGCTGGTTCTAGAAACGGTTCTAAAGCAACATGTTCTTGTTTGGAGGTAAAGAACCTATTGCAAATATGACAAACTCCATATTAAAAGAACCAGCTGCAGAACAAAAATTTGAACCTCTTATAATAGAGTATACGTTGTTCTGCAACCAGTTATTTGGATATTACTATTTTGCTGGGTGTTTTTAGTTAGATTTTTACAGGAAGAAGAAGAAGACAGCATTTTTATCGTCCCCTCCAAGAACACGTCAGTGGTTAATTTATGTGTCAATTGAACAAACTATATCATATTGTCTAATTGCTCTATATGAAAAACTTTTTACTTTGTGTCGTTGTGAGTTTCAAACCCACAGCCATACATCTGGCTATGACTCGTATCATCACCTCTTAGCGAGATGAGCCACAGTTGACACGGCGATTAGTGTGGCTAAGTGGAGTTTTGTCAATCACAGCTAGAATGCTTCTCAACTAGAATGCTTCCTCTTTTTAATCCTAGTGTGGACTGTTACACATATGGTCCCGAGTTCGATTCCCGATGACGGCAACTTCAATTTAGAAAAATTATATGTATGAGTTTTCTATCCCTCATATGTATCGCAGCGCCCACCTTCGGTGTTCCCATAGCACCCAACCCCACCGAAGTAAAACAATGAATCAGGGCTATGAATTCATCACCAATCATCTTTCCCTACCTTTCATCTCTCCACTATCCAATTTCCAAAAAAAAAAAAAAAATATATATATATCATTATGATACGCTTTATTCACATTCATTAATTTGATACCAAGTGTATGTTTGAGATAGAGTTGCCGCTGAAAAAATGTTTTAATTGTTTCTGGGGTAAAGTGTTTGTAACCGTCATGTAATGACAATCGTAATTAATTTTTATTATAATTAATGACTGAAAAATTTTTTAGTTAGATTTTTACAGGAAGAAAAAACATTTTTATTGAAAAATTTAGCGGACACAATGGATATGCCAGACTGCCTCAGCTTCTTTATAACATATCCGAATTTTATTTAAATCGGAGTGTGTCAGTTGGAATATTTTCTTTGTTTGTTATTTTTGGTTTATGCGATCGAATTTTTCGGTTGTGATAATCAGGACATTAACTAAATGGACTTAAAAAAGTTGTTTCAGGCGCCAATAATATGCATAAAAAATCTTAAAATATGCATTAAAAATTTAAAAAATGTGCACTTAAATTTTTTTTTTTAATATTAATATTTAAAATTTTGTGTTAATAATGCGAAATGTATGTAGAGAATATATTAAACAATACAAACAATAACCTTAGAATTTAATTAAAATTGCTTTAAATCATGAAAAATATTTAATTTAATGCGCATCCCTTTCATGTTTTTTTTGTTAAATTGCTTTGAAACTATTAAAATCCCAGTTCAGTTTTTTTTGAAGAGTACGTACGGTGGTACATGGTGCTTGATTAAAATCGCTTAAAAAATGTTTCTTTGTCAAATATTAAATAAAATTGAAAGTGGCATTTGTACGAAAATCTAATAAAAATGCAATAAAAATATGCATTTTAAGCTAAATGAGCAAAAATATGCATATATTGGTAATTATGCAAAAATATCCAGCAACATATTGAAGCCATTTTAGCTCAAATTCCAATTCTTTGATTCGCAAAGACATTTCAGTCGCTGGTAATAACAATTATTCGATAAAAATAAAAGAAATTCTGCCACAGCAAAAGAATTTCGAATGTGTCAATTGAACTTATTGTTAAAGTGCTCTATATGTAATTTAATTTTGAAAATTTTCTCAGATTTTTTTGATTTAGCAGACAAATTATTTTGAGCGTAAGAGTATAAGTTTATGCCTGCATTCATTTACATGTTTGTTTTTCTTATAAATACACACATATACATACCATATCACAAGATGTTTGTGTGTGTGTGTGTGTGTGCGTTTAAATACACATTTATACAATTATAGAACTTGTATGTATGAATGTGCATAATTTCGCATAAAGAAGTAGTATGAGAGTATCGCAACTTAATGGCATTTTGTTAAAATTATGGTTATAAATATCATTGAGGTTATTATAACCAACATCAGAGGATTTAAGAGCAAAATTAAGTAAATAACTGTCTGAAATAAATAAAAAAATTCTTTAAAATAGTACACTCAGAAATGATTTGTAGTTTCTTGGTTTTAATTTCGGAGTTATTTTTAAAAACAACTAAAAGAATTTTTTTTGTATTTAAACGATTTGTCGCCATATTCTTCAAGAACATTAACTCTCAACGTGTCCAAAAATATTCTATAATTTTTTTTTTTCAGAAAATTTCCATACACTCAAAATAGTCCTGCTGATTAAATAGAAATTTCTATTGATTTTGTCCTGAAATATTATCCATTGAAAAATTTACAATTTTTTAGTTTAAAATTAGTAAATCTACAATAATTTAGCAGATTTACAAATTTTTTACGAAAAATTTTTTTATTTCAATAGATTTTATATTATGTCAAAATAAAAACAAACTTCTATTCAATTACAATAGTATTCACTACGCAGAGAGAATTTTAGTATTTAAACGAAAAAGAGTGAACATTTTCTGTGAACTAATGATACTTTTTTTTATAAAGCGAAAGAAAAATTTCTTAAAATTAATGAAAAATTAATGATGTTGCCGTCGCCGCGAATCGAACTCGGGACCATCTGTGTAACAGTCCAACGCGCTAATCATTACAACACACGCCTACTTTACTTTATTTGTGAAAAAGAGATAACAATAGGATTAAAAATGGAGGCATTCTATTTTAAAAATAAAAATGCTGTGATTGACAAAACTCCACTTAGCCACACTAATCGCCGTGTCGACTGTGGCTCAACTCGCTAAAAGGGTATGATACGAGTCATAGCCAGATGTATGGCTGTGAGTTTGAAACTCACTACGACACAAAGTAAAAAGTTTTTCATATATTTTATGAAACTATTTTTTTGATGTAACTTTTTCATTGAGAGAATGAAACTTTTAATAAATAATTATATTGAATTTTATCGTTGATCTATAAGTTTATGTGTGAGATTTTTATTTGTTCGGTTTGAGATCATGACAAATTTTTCTCTAAATTAACAGAAAAATTATAAATTTTATATGATAATTTACTTTGACTATTAGAAAAAACACAGAAAAAGTTATTAGACATTAACATGAATGGAATGTATTTTCTGACCCACTATCATATCATATAAAAATTATAATTTTTCTGTTAATTTAGAGAAAAATTTGTCATGATCTCAAACCGAACAAATAAAAATTATATTTTCATAAAATTTTATAAAAACTTGCATTAGTTTAATGAAAAGTTCCAATGGGCGAGTTTCAGTGCAACTTCATTGCTTCTATGCAAACATTCATTAACGTCATGCAGATAATTCTCTCAGTGTAATGTAGTATTTATATAAAAATGTTGTATACAGATCTCGTTACATTTCTGTTCATAACATTGAACCCCTTAAAATAATTTAATTGATTTGTAAATTCCTAAACAAATTCTTCGAAATTTTCTCTACTCTTCTTTATTTTTTTTCGTGGTATCAATGGTAAATTGTCATAGGAACATACTTACCATAGCCACCCCTATAATAAATTCAATATTTAACTTTTTCTTTTGTAAATTTATGAAGTATGCCGTGTTGTTGAAATATTTCTGTTTGTTTGTCCATTAGCCAAAAATAGGCAACCATACAAGGCAGTCAGCATGACTGTGCCTGGCTGGCTAGCTGACATTGCCATTAAGCTAAAATCAAATTTACTAATGATTTTTTTTTTCTATTTACCATACACTACCACAACTGCGAGTACCACCAATACAGAGAGCATATATTTATTGAAACAAAATCTATTCATGCGATTATAGGAATTTTTATGGGATTTTTAAAATATACTTTCATATTTGTTGGTAAAATTAAACTAGTAGGAAGTAAAATCATCGACAATATTATAAACACATGTATAAACAGTTGAGGTTATAGAATTAGCGGTATCACAAGTGTTAGAAGGAAATTTCAAATAACCAAAAATTTTACAAAGAAGAGGATGAGGAGCATGAGCCACCGAGCTAGAAATGAACAACGAACTCTCCACGATTATAAGACAGTCAAAATGTATGTTTAAAATTTGTATTTCTTCATTACAAAAGTAGGTAGAAGACTATTTTAAATCTGAATGGGTCGCATTAGTTTTGCACATCCTTTACTTTGTTGTGTTCTTGCTAGATGAATCAATTCAGGAACTAGTACATAGCTTTTCACGGATTTAGAAATTTGTAATTAGGTTGTAGTGAAACCAATTCGAGAATAACTGTTGTTCCCAAACGATATTTTGTGTGTATGAGCTAGATACGGGTTAAATTCGCAGAGTCTTAATATTTGATTATATAGCTACTACTATTTATTAAAACTGTAGTTTTAATAATTTGTTAGTAAAATTTCACTGGTTTAAAGAAAAATTCATAATTAGGTTTTACTATTTTCATGGCCGCGGCTGCATATACAGAGATAGTGTAAATTATAAATGGTTATACACTGCGTTGCATAATTATAACTACAAAGGATTTTTGAAATTTATTCTAATATTACAAACATTTTTTTAAAACTTATAACTGCTTTTAAGGGTGTGATAACTGATCTCTTATTGTGTAAAGTTTAAGAGATTATTTAATTGATTTAAGACAAAAATTGTGTAATAAATAATATTTTGTTAGTGTTTCATAACTATAACTTCATATGAGGGTAAACAAAAACGAATACCAAATAAACAAAAATTCAAGAATTTTTGTTTTTTATGCAATTTTAGTCTATAATGCTATAAAATGCTGCGTGGTTCATATCTAAGCGATTTTGAAAAAAGTCAAATGTCCACCTATTTAAAAAATAACTTAAGTTTTTGGATTTCCACAAATTTTTGCAAATACTCCGAGTGCTTATGGTAAAAATAAAACAGGCAGCCCCAAAAAAAAAAAAACGCTTTCTGATCGGGACCGGCGTAATATAATCAACTGTGCCAGCCACTCAATAAAGAGTCTCAATCAGATAATCTACTAATGTACACTGATAGAAATCCTTCATTAATACAATGAATTTTTCATTAAAAAGTCCCCAAAGAAAGTTTCATTGGCTCAATGAAATATTTTTCATTAATCAAATAATAATTGAAAAAAATATTTTTTTTCTTGTTTCATATTTATTTTGTGTTAATTTTTTCTTTTTTATTATCATATATTTATTTTTCGGTTTTTTTTTTATCTCCCTGAACACGACTTGAACCCGCAACCATCACCATACAAATAGCACCGCCTTACCAATTGACCTAAATTACAAAACCAAAAGGATGTGCTTATTTAGACTTTTGTAGGAAAATATTTTTTTTCAATAGTTGAAGCGCCTCCAGTGGAAATTTTATGGAACTTATTGTTTGCTGTACAAAAATATTCATGTAAAAATGATTGCATATTTTAAGGATCAAACAAATACAGTTAATGAAAATTTCATTCAGTCAATGAATTTTTCATTAATTTAATGAAAATGTTTCATTCAACCAATGAATCCAAGTTAATGAAAGACATTCATTAATAGTATGAAGGAAAATCCTATCAGTGTAAGGTAAATGTGTCCAAATCAACCATAAGTAGGCTCTTAAAGGATTCCCAAAGAATTATTCGCCTAAAGCTGATATCTTTGCCAAGGTTATTACCCCGCCACAAACATGTTTGACTTGAATTCGCTTAAAGGAATTTACAAACCAACTGGAGGAAGGTAAGCCTGCCAACTGGACTGTTTTAAACAGTATCAGAAGAGAAATTGGTGGCATTTATTGAAAATAGCAACGAAGAAGAATTCATTTTCCAGCAAGACAATGCCTCAATACATGTAAGTCGTCAGACGGTGGAAAGGCTATCATCAAAAAATATAATTGTATTGGATCTAAACCCCATTGAGAATATTTGGGGAGTATTAACTAGTCGATTTTACGCAAAAAACCCGTCAATATGAAATCGGGTTTTCATCTAAAAGAAGCAGTTATTAATGCGTGTAGATCTATAACGGAAGAACTCTAATAGATCTGGTAGCCAGTATATCTGATCGAATTTTCGAGTTAATTAAAAAGAGGAGGCATCATTTAAAAATGATGCTTTAAAATATTTTGCATAAATTTTTGTAAATTTTGATATATTAAGTTAAGTGTATTTCTAGTTATGAAACACTAATTGAATTTGTTATTCCTTTTTAAATATTAAAATAAAAAATAAATTAACTGTTTTTTTTGCTAAATATTATCAATTTTCCATTGTTTTTACATTTATGCTTTTTTTACTTTTTTTAAACTTACGAAATTTAGTAAAATTATGTTTGTGTGGGTTTTATTTTTTGTTAAATTTTTTTTTATAAGTTTGATCAAAAAAACGTTACATATAAAATACAAAATTAGATCTCATTTGATATAGATCGATATTTATTCGTATTCAAGTTTATCTCAAAATTCGAGTATCCAGTAATATTCCTCAAATATATTACTGTATTAAGTTAGATCAAAATTGATCCCAAAATTGGGGTATAAAAAATATCAAATTTAGATCCCAAAATATCCCGCATGGTTAATTTAGATCTACTTGGATCTAAATAGATCCATAAAGAAAAGTATCTTTTGGTGGTTAGAATGAGATATTTTGAGATAAATTGAGATTTACTTATATCCCATGACATATATTATTTTTAATAAAAATATAAAAAAGTTTAAAGAAAAATAATTTGGACAGCTGCGCATATATAATTAAGTATAGAGTTATATATAGCAATATATAATTATGTCTCAATCGAATAGAAAATATTAGTTATGCTGTACTAAATAAACTAAATTGTTAATCTTAATGTCATATATAATTATATCTTGAATTGTATTATTCATATGGTGCCATATATAAGCATATCTTATATAACACACAAACATATTTTTATATAATAGCCGATTTCAATGATATTTACAGGGATTACAGAACAATGGCTGGCCTTTAAAAGGGTTAAACTATTGCAACACAGAATGACAAAGCTATCTAAACCTTTTCAAGAGTAAAATTTCTTCAAATAATAATGAAATTTACCAGGAGTATGTGCATGAGTATGTGTGTAAAAGATAGTTTGAATTTTAAAATTGTGTTATCCGCTATTTTAAAGCCACGTTTTAATAGACCTCGTTCGAATGCACGTTTTATAATAAACCGTAAAGTCTATGTAAATAATGCTATTTTCAAGCCATCAATTTATGACCTTCACATTTGCAGATAATAATGTATAAACTAGTAAAATAAATGAATGTGCAAGTTCAATATTTGTAACTTTAACCAGAAAAATAAACAACATACAAATGCTATTTTAACAATAAATACTTATTTACGAATACACACATGCATACAAACACTCATACATACGTACACACATATTCTGGCAGACGCATATTTGATATTTTACGAAATTATGAAACTAAATATGAATAAATTAGTGCTCACTTTTACTTACGTACATACTAACTATTTTCACATTTCAAAGTTGGAAAATATATATTTGCATGTATTTATTTCCTCTTATTTGTATTAGTGTATATGCATGTGTTATTATGTGTGTGTGCATATGTAAAATATTAGGTTACCATGAGTTTGTTTGTATTATTTAGTATTATATATATTTTTTTTTATTTTGCCCCGGATAATCACAAAAATAATAGAGGCTTAAAATTGAAGTTAATTTAGAAAATGTCGTTGTCAAGGCTTAACAATAAAAATTCTATTTATTGAACAAAAACGAGCACACAGACAAATAAAATTTTGTTTATGTATAGAATTGCTGTTTACTATTTACTATATATTGTTTTGTTAAAGTTCGTGTGCGTTAACACTAAACGTACCGGAAAAAAATGTAAAAGTAAAATTAGTAATTGGGAATAACTGTTTAACTACTGGGCCAAGCGACTTACATTTCATGAAATGATTATAGTGGAAAAATCGAGGTTTTCATAATAACGTTTGCGAAATGAAATTGCAACAAAACGGAAAACGCTGTAGCTTTTTCTAACTTAAAGTCACTACATTAATTTAATGTAGAAAAAAAATTGGCCAAATTTATGCAATTTTGAGGCAGTTTGAATGCATTTTGTCCATAGCTATTGAAAATTTCGATGTTGGCATTTTTCTGAGCTTCTTTTCAAAATTGTTGATTTGATTTTTTGATATTTGAATATTTGTTTGGTCCAAATTTTAAATTTTTTCCTTCGTAAAGTAATTTCCCTCAAAAAAGTGCTTTTCCTGCCACTTATTGACTTCTAATGGCGTTTTATTTTCTGGGAAAAAGTATTGCATTTTAAAGTGCAAACATTTCCAACATTTCACCCTCTTCCCATTAAAATGCTTCATTTTTACAAACAAAATTTAACACAATTTTATCACATATTGAATTTTTTTAAAATGTGCGTTTATGCAATATATTGTTATGGCAGTCCGGGTTCGAAACTCAGCCAATTTAAAAGAATTTTTTTTTGTGAAATATTTTTCTGAATAACTAACTTTTTTTAAATTATTTAAAAAATTTGGAGTTAGCTTCATATTTAATAATTTTTATCATAATTTTTTTTTTTTTACAAAATTTAGGTTAAAAAATTAATAAATACTTGCAAACAGAAAAAAAAAATATTTTAACATAAAACAAATTAAAAAAAAAAACGTTAATTATAATTAAAACAAATATAAAAAAATAGTGGTCGAATGATGGTTTGAACCAGGGACCTTCTGCATCAGAAGCCAACACACTACCCATCGGCTACCAAGGTGAGAATTTACTTGCAAACAACTTTGCAATATATACACATGAGATTGATAAAACGAAAAAACCGGTTAAAAACAACCCTGTAAATAATTTATGGGAGCTAAAATTGCACTTTTTGCATTTTTTATGGCAATAATCTTAGAAAGAAACACGATACCCTCTCAGAGTGTTCACCCTTTTTTAGAAAAGAACTCAAAAGTTAAAATTTGAGGACAAAGTGCAAAAAAATTTTACATTTTTGTCAGAAAAGAAAACGCCATAAGATTAAATATGACTAATCGTCCATGTTGCAAATAATGGCGTTTGTAACTAGTTTTGACCAAATTTATAAATTGAAGATTTAAGGTTACTTCAACGTTTTAGAAACAGCTCAATTATTCTTTCGGCATAATTTAATAATTAAGGAACATTTAAAATCTTTTTCCATCGCATTAAGCTGCCTATACAATTTCACGATTTATACAGCAATTACTTTTTTGAGCCTGGACCTCATGGATAAGTAGGTCAAATTGCACTTCTTACCATAGCAATGAATACTCTTAGTACTTCTTCTTGTTACTTAGATATCCACTATTCTAGATATCACTATTCTTCCGATTCTATCAAAAAAAATATAATTTTTTTTTGAAGTTGTTTTTCTTTTTTTTGCCGCTTAATAAGAAGTATATGCTTGATTTTCATAAAATTGATACAGTAATATGAGAAAACATGTGGTTATCCGAAACTAAAGTCAAAATTTTGATAGCGTAATTACTTTTTGTTAATCAACTACTCAAAATTTGTTGCAATTTCATTCCGCATACGTTATTAGTTGTAATGGCTTCTGGCTTTCATACAATTTTATCTACAGGGTCTAAAAAATTTTCATTTGAAAAACAGAGAGTCTATCATAATATGGGCTTTCCATTTAGTGTTAAGTACACGTGGTTTTTCAGTTAACTTTTATAGGATTGTTGTATTTCTAAAATTCGAATGTATTGTTTAATTTTTTTTTTATTAAATTGTATATAAAATTTGTATTTAAAGTCAGTTTCAATAAATTTGTTTCCAGTAAACAAAATAGTAATTGACAAAGCGACAATTAATTTACAAATCACTTAAAACTACCCACAAACATTTAACCCTTATACATGCGTAACAAAGATTAATTTCATAAATAAAATTCAGTTATAATGTCGTTAGAGGGTTAAAGTTTAATGTATTCTACCATTTCGAAAATTTAGTCACGTTTATATTTATATGCGTACATTTTTTTTCTTTCAACCGCACCCATGTTAAGAAAAATATCTATCTAACGCATACAGTCAAATAAAAAGCATTTTATAGAGACAAATGTTGCATGTTTAAAAACAGATACATCTTAAACACACACACACCTACATTAAATATTTCCTTTAACCTTTTTAGCGACATTATCACATGCGTTTAATTTGGTTGCTCCGACAAGCCACAAGTTCAATGAAGAATAAGACTTTTTTTTCCGTCTTCCTCTTCTATATTAAATTTGTTTTCATACTACCATTACTTCTCACACACATATTTACAATACTCAAACATAAAAGGATCAATCAACGTGTCAAATCGACTTGAAACGACATTTTGGCGGTAACCTAAAAAGACATACAGACAGTTCTATACCATTTACTTCATGGAGCTGTAGCATCAACAGCAGCATCCGCAGCAACATATGATGGCAACATTCAGTCATACATATCTTAGTAGATGTTAGTTAAACCTAACCATATGAGTAAATATTCTACTAAAAACTTGAGTTTTTTTTTTTTATCAAACACCATCACATGAACACTTACACACAAACACACAACACCTGCGTTGGGATGTGTTTGTTAAGAAAACGAAAAAAATTGTCTCATAGGGACCTCATAAGCTTAAACTCGTTATGTTTAAGGATTTGTGTCAAACACTGTCAGGAGCTGAACTTGTTAAAATCGAAGAAATTTGTAAAATTGAAACGTAAATATATTTTGTAAGATGATTTCTAGATACTCATGTAAAAAAGGAGGAAGCGTAGCAAAAAAAAAAAAACAACATTAAGAAATCTCTAAGCCATATACACACACGTTACAATTGACTTGTGGCAGGTTCAAGTAACCTTGCAGATACTATTATATGTACTAGATACACTCAAAAAAATAAATTTGTAAAAAAGTGTGTAAAACGTCTTGTAAATCAAACATACAGTAGCAAATATTTTGCTGAAATTGTGTTTTCAGCTAAAATTTTAGTTATACTTATTCAGCACTGAGTGTTGTATATTTCATATTTTTTTCCATTTCTAGAAATGATATAAGTAGTTAAAAGATAATTCGTGTCTGCAATGTGAAATTATGAACATTTTTATATTTTGTAGCGCATTGTAAATGATTTTTAAAAGAACAACAAAAAAAATCTTAAGATTTTCAGCAAATAAATTAACTAAAGTATAATTTTTCTACAAATTGTTTGAGTTTTTTTCAGTCTAATAGTATTCAGCAATAATTTTATTAACTTTTAGCAAGGAATTCTACATTTTGTATAAACTAAGTGTTAGCCAAACTTTTGCTAAATCTACTAATTTTGTTGCTAAAAATCAGCTCGCTAATTTTCAGCAAAAGATTTTGCTGACATTAGCAATTTTTTTGCAAAGACCTTTCTGACTAAAATTGAAGGCTCCTTAAAGTTTTACGGTTGCAATTAAATTCATTATAAATTGTGTCAGACACTTTCGCTTTCCAAAATATTTCACTCAAGTATCCATAAATAAATCCAAAATAATTTTTTTTTTTTAAATTTGTAAACAAATTAATAAATTTTAAGAAGTATGTCCTTCTCAATGATTGATGATAAAAATATGTCCTTCTCAATGATGATGATGATAAAAATACATAATAAATGGATGCATAGATTTTGATTTTTAATCGGGTTATTTGATTTTTCATTCTTGGATTTAAAAACTGCGTTTTCTTAAGATTTTTGAGCTTTAGAATGGCCTTTTTCAGATATTCTTCCCTTTATATGCTTTTTGTCTCAAAAAATGTTGATTTTTCTTTTTAAGGGCTTAATTTTTTTTGCCTTTTTTTGTAATTTTGTTTTTTTTTTTTAATTTTGTTTACATATTTATTGCCAAAACACAATGGATTTTGCCATTGTTTGTCTTCTCTGTATATTACACATAAAATGTTTACTTAATTTTCAAAAAATTTGTTTAATTTTACTATTTTTGTGAGTAAAATACAAAAAAATCCATGTTCACTTTAAAAATAAAAAAATAAAATACTTTTTAAAATATTTTATTATAAAAAATTATGATGTACTAATACTCATGTCTCAGAATCTGTGGATTTTTTGATATAGAAAAAAAAAAGAATTTCTTTTCATATAAAAAATATTAAGATATTTTATTATTATGTTATTGTGAAACATTTCTTTAAAAAAATCTATAAATTTTCTTATTTTTTCCTTAAGAAAATTATTTATTTTTTAAATCACGTTCTAAAAATTTGAAACATTATTTTTATCGAAGAATATTCTAAAATCAGATTGTTCCTAAAGACAGCTGAGTCATTTAAGACATTTCTTTAAAAATTTAAATATTTCGTAAAATAAATCCGAGTTTAATCCAATTTTCGAACTGAATACTTTTAAATTCTAATATACATGATATTAATAATTATTGAACTCCTAAAAGAATATTGCGAACTCAACAAAAACATTTTCATAAACTGAATCAATTGTATTCCATTTTACATAATTTTACTAAATTTTAATCCTTTTCTCTGAGTGTATTTGATTTCAATATATCTGTTTTAGTAATATATATAAACTTACTAGAAATCATTGTTGTATTTGATTGAAAACATATAAAATCAACCACTCGATTTCCTTCAGCCCTTCTGATTTCAACCAAACTTGCTACATAAGATGTACATCCTATAACCATAACCTCGTCCAAATGTAGGACATCTAAATTCAGCGGATCTTAAAATATCGTGTTGCAAAATATAACACATTCGAAAATTTTAAAAAAGTAGTCGTATATAATATTCCATATGTTTTTAACGGCTTAAGCTACGAGGGTCGTTGATACTTCATTTTAAAGCTACTTATCGTGGTTTTACTAGTGCAAACAAATTATTCAAAAACTGGTTTTATTAAACTTTAAAATAATATATGTTAATTATAAATTACTTCCCTATGCCGTGTCCAAATCCCTATGAGGAGCCCTTACGGTACCCCCAGTTATGAATAAAAATGTGAAATTAATGATTAATTGGTTTTTTGTTGAAGTTCTGCCTATTATGGAGGCTCTAACTTTTCTAAAACTTCGGGTTCTGATGAGATCTTAAGCCAGATCGAAATGCCAGTATCAACCTAGCTAATATGTTTGATTTGCTTTATTTTTGTAAATATACGGAGGTTGGAAGCTCGTTAAAAATTAAAAATCTAGATGTATATAAAAACAAAAAACTAAGAAAAATGTGAAAAAATATAATTCAGAAACATGGAGGGGTACCACATAGGGATTCGGTAACGGTATAGAAGAATAATTTATAATTAACATATCTTTTTTAAAGATGTTAAAAACCCAGTTTTTTGAAATATAGCGTTTTGAACCACGGACTTAAAAAAATGCATTTTACCGTCATAAAGTGAACTATTTTTTGGGAACAAAAAAAAAAAAAAACACGATTTAAGTACATACCTTGCAAATGAGGTATCAATTAGTGCTGGTAAAATAATAAGTAATTTGTATCGGGTATTTGTCTCTTTTTTTTGGGTACTCGATACTTAAAAGTACACTCAGGGAACTTCTGCTTTAAAAATATGTAGTTGTTTGGGTTGTAATACAGTTTCATTATTTTTAAGGTAAATGTAAGTCATTTGTAGAACAAATAAAATTTTTAACTAACCTTGTAGTTCATTTAAAAAAACAACTCACATCAAATGACTGTTTTATGATTTTACATTCATTTTTTACAGTTGTTTTTTGTTATTTAAAAAAATAAAAAAAAAAATATTTTGGTTTATATTTTACTACCATGTGGTTCATTTTTACTACAATTGTTAGTCATTTTTTGAACATTAAAAAATAAATGACAATGTTAGTTGAATTAAATGAAATGTAAGTCGTCCTTTTTTTAAATGAAATTTCATTTGTTTTTGACTACAATTGCAGTCGTCTTTACTAACATAATTTCCTAAGTGTAACTACTCTATATTTTCAGAGTTGTATTTTGGACAGAAAAACAATACAAAATTGCGACTTCTCTAAAATATTTAGCATTAAAATAAAACTCTGCTAGAAGAAAAAAATCAAAGGTGAAAAAATCATTGAAAAGTTTATAAAAATGTTAAAAATATACGCTAAAAACTTGAATTTCTATAAAAGTGCAATTTATCATAAAATTTTTGTAAAAAACTAAAGTGCATTTTAATTTTAAAACCTGTTAGAAGGAGTAGTATCGAATATCCTAATTAAAAATATCGAGTTGAATCGAGTATTGAAAAGTAAGAGAATTTACCAGCACTAGAACGATATAAATGACTTGTAGATTAAACCGCTGAAAAGATATGGTCAATTATACAGTTTATCTATACCACGGTCAGTGATTGCACAGAAAATTTCATATAGACGCAATCGAACAAATAAAAACATAACAAATATTACATTATTCAAAAAAAAAAAAAAAATAAAAAAACAGGGTCACTGACGAAGGTTCAATACCAGAAACTGCGCAGTCTGATTCAGAAAATTGAAAATTTACAATATAGTTATGATTTTTAGAAAATGCACTCATTCTTCTCTACCACGCCTTTCACAATTAAAATTCAATAAAATTGCATATTAATTA
Organism: Delia radicum; assembly: GCA_021234595.1. NCBI lineage: Eukaryota > Metazoa > Arthropoda > Insecta > Diptera > Anthomyiidae > Delia > Delia radicum. The sequence continues at coordinate 238,336,219 of CM037853.1, forward strand.
TAGTATTAATAGCAATTGTCTGAAAAAGACATTAAAATTCAAACATGTGCAACTACTTTCGCAAAACTTTTATTTTTTTCAACAAATTTTTTTTTTTTATGTAAATCTCTTTTTCTACGATATTTAGTATCTTGGATGGATTAAGTACGAATACTTTTGCTAAATTTTCAATTTTTTTCATATTTTAAAACTCGATATTTCCACAACCGTTAGAGCTAACCACCCAAAACTTGTACGATGACATATTTATATGGCACTTACCTTCCATACCAAGTTTTGTTAACATTGAAGGCAAATTGTATAATTTGTGATGGTTTTATATGGAATTAGACATTTAGATAAACTATTGATTTAAATAACAAGTTCCTTGACTTTAAATAAATTTAATTTCACACTCACGCACCCATTTAAAAAAAGAACACTAATACTTTGAATTGCAAAAAGCAGGGTTAAGGGGAGGTTCTTCTGGTATAAAACATTTTTTAACAAATTACTTAAAAGTTAAAGTAACAATTGTTGTGAATGATGTAGATGAAGATAAAGAGTTTAGTAGATTAGGTTAACTTGTTAGAAATTTTTTCTAAACAAATTTTGTGGTGGTTGCCATGTTTTAAGTTTTTGTTTCTGTGTGTGTTTGTGTGTGTATGTTACAAACCACAAGAAAAGTTAAATTGTTTAACATCAAAGTCAACAAATGACATTTTTTATATAAATTCAATCACTTGCTGGTTTTAATGTTCTATTTTGATTTTGTTTCTTTTAGAATAAAAAAAAAATCGAAAGACGGATTTATTTAATAAGAACTTTTGTTTATCAGTATTTTGTTTAATACTTTATTAAAATACACACTTTAGTTGTTTTATATTTCTTTTGTTATTATTTTTAAGCCCTCAAGTCGTTAAATAAAAACAAAATGAAATTGGTATAGACTTGTCTTACTCCCTTTAGCCATGAAATAGAAAAAGTATTCGTAAGTATGACTTTGACAGCTTGTAATGAAATTTGATCCTCAATACCCGCGAGTTTTTTTCTTCAAATATTGTTACCATTGCACTATGGTTTCACAGACCACTTTAGTTGGGCAAAGTTACCAAAATTAAAAAAAGGATATTTTTTTTTGGTTTTAAATAGGATTTGTATGGGAAATCGTATTCCTTTTATACATGTTGTGCACGAGGGAGGATCAATAAGTCCGTGACTTTTCAAACTTCCCTCGTAGTTATATGAAATGCAACACTGCTCCCATCAAGTACCACCTGTTAATAGACGACTGTCAAATTTTGAGCAAGTTCCGTCATTTACTTTGCGTTTAACAGCTGTTCAAAACATACAACCTCGTGAATTTTTTTTAAAATTAAAAAAAAAAGAGAATTCCGAGTGCTCATTAAACATTATTTTTTGCGAAAAAAAACCTTCAATCAAATCAAAGAAAAGCTTGAAAAATACTATGGGGGCTCTGTATCATCGATTTCAATGGTAAAAAAGTGGTTTACTGACTTTCGTTGTGGTCACAAAAGTTCAAATGGCGCTGAACGTTCTGAACGACCAATTGAGGTCAATACACCGGAAAATGTCGAAAAAATCCACGATATGGTGTTGGCTGATCGAAAAGTAAAAGTGCGTGAGATTGTTGATGCCATAGGCATTTCATATGGCAGTGTGGTTTCGATTTTATATGATCAGTTGGGTTTAAGAAAGCTGTCTTTAAGATAGGTGCCGCGTTTGCTCTCAATTGACCATACACGTAATCGTGTCCAATAAAGGTGATGCCAACAGTTTTTTGGGATGCACGCGGGATAATCCACATCGATTACCTTCAAAAGGGAAAAACAATAAACGGCGAATATTATGCCAACTTATTAGACCGATTTAACGAGGATTTAAAAAAAAAAAACGACCCCATATGGACAAGAAAAATATAAAAAAAAATGCCTATTTTATGGACCTCGATAAATCCTATTTTTTGGAAAGGATACAAAATTTGGAGAAACGTTGGACTAAGTGTATTGAGCTCAAAGGAGATTGTGTTGAAAAAAACTGTGTTTCATTCAAAAAGTCACGGACTTATTGATCCGCCCTCGTAATATTAATATTCATGGACATTTTTATTTATTTATTTTTGGTTATATTAATTCAATTCTAAAGGCCAATTGTTTTACAGCATTGCGCTATTAATTTTAAATAAATTGGAATTTTTAAAAGAAAAGGTGTTCTTGAAAAATATTAATTTTCTTAACAAAATAAAAAAGTTGCAAAATCTGACAAAGTGATATTAATGTTTAGAGCTCAATCTATGTCTTTTGTTTGATCTTGTAACTATAATTTTCTATAAATTTTTTGTAGGACTATCTAAAGTTAATTTGTTTTACCAATATATTTTTTAGGGTTTGCATGAAATGCATATTTTTTTCGTGACGCCAATTTTTTTTACCCTTTTTAATATTAAATTATTTTTATTTGTGCTAACATTCAGTTTTTTTCATTATAAATATTATTATAAGCTTTTTAAACAAAAAAAAAAAAAAAATAAAAGAAAGACTTCAACATTAATTTGTTGTATCATAATTGTAAATGACTTTTTACAAAAACAAAATGTGTTTTCTGTTGTTTTTAAGTGTTTATTATTTGAATGCTAAAGTAAAAACAAAGAAACGAAATCAGAATGTGAGAAAAATTAAATTCTGACCAAAAAAAAGTTGTCTTTTAAGCCATAGTGAATTGATTGTTGTTGTTGTTGCTGTTGTCGTTAAGTTTCTAAGTGCAAAATTCACAATTCGTTGTATAAAATCTGAGGTTTTTCCTTTAGTTGTATGTATTGTAGTGTTCTCTTCTAAACCCTCAATGTCTAAGACATTAAACAGCACCGTCTTGTGTTGTTAATATTGAAAGTATTGAATGTTAAATATTGGTTGGTGTGAAATAATCTGAAAGCTTCGTGCTTATGGCAATGTAAGTAAAAAGAAAAAAATAAGGTCTTTTGATTGGCATTTGATTAAAAACACAAAATTATATACACAACTTTGGCGGTGTTCTTGTTACATATAGACCTGTTTTCGCCTTCTTTAGTCGCTTTAAACAACTTCACCGTCACTGTTTTTTCTAAAACATCGTTGTTTGATGTTATTTTGTATATTGTTGTCGTGGTGTGAATTTGATGGTGAGTCAATCAATTGTTTATTCATAAATTTTATATTTTTTTTTTTAATTCTGTTTCATTGTCGGGCATCAGAATCTGCAGGGGAAAGGCAGGAAGTTTTCCAGCCAGTATTCATCCAAAATATTTGTATTGTTGAGATTTTAAATAATGTTTGTAAATTTGTTACTAAATGATTAATGGGCTTTTTGTTAACGAAATATAAAAAAAAATGTATAATGTATAACTAACAAGGTTGGCCACAGAAACGAATAACGGTATAGGTATTGGAATTGGTATCGATTTTTTTGTTTGTTTCGGTATCGGTATTCCATTCGTGTCGGTAATGGTATAACCGATACCGAAACATTATAAACGTTTTAATTAGATTAGATTTCTGAATATTTTGGGTGTTAAAACTAGAATTCAGTTGAATTAACCGAGGGTTCTTATTCTATGAGTCAAAAATAAATCAAATAGAGAACATATTTTTGAAATTTAAAAATTTTGTTGTCAAAATTTTCTAATTTTTTTAGCTTTCTGAAAAAATTCATAAAAGCCACAAAAACTTTAAGAAAAATATTATATCCAATAAATGGCTAAGCATTGACACAGAAATGTAAATGAATTTGAATATTTTATGAGCACTTCAAAAAAGGTTCTAAAAAGGTAAATTTTTGAGCCTTATTATAGAATTTTTTTAAATATCTTTTTTGAGTAATTTTTGAATCAAAAATAAAAATTTTAATTTTTAGTAATATATTTTGAGCTAATTTCTGACTCAGTTTTGTGCTTGTTTGCTGGCAGTTTATTTCAAGTTTAACTTTGAAACACAAGTTATTTTACTGGAAATATTTAATATTTGTATCGGGATAATATAAAAAATTAAGTTTATAAGTTCATATAAAAGCGTTGTCGATGCAAATTAAAAGCTTGTAACCCACCCGTACGTCAAGTTTAAAATACAATTTCAATTTAAAAAATATATAAATTGATGTGCGCCCCGGTAGGCTAGTTGGTAGTGTGCTGGCTTATCAGTGCGGGGGTCGTTCGATTCCCACCAGAGGCACTGGTCTGTTTTCGCTACAACGCGTTGAAGGCCATAGTAGCTAGTGCTCGGTTAGGGTAATAGTATATAATTTGTAATTATATGATTATTAATTAATAAAAAAAAAAAAAAAAATACAAATTGATTAACTATTTTGGGTGTTTTATAAACAAATTGTATTTTGCAAAAAAAAAAAAATGTGTTTTATAACGATTTAATAGCGGTATCGTACCGGTATGAAGAGAAACGGTTGCGGTATACCGGTATTTTAATATTCTGGCGTTTCGGTATTGGTATTGTATCGGTTATTAATTTGAAAAGGTTTTGAAATTGTTAACGGTATTTAAAGGTACCGGTGGCCAACCTTGATAACTAGTGATTGAGAGAGGCAAATATTGAAATTTCATGAAAATTACTGTGAGAAGTTAATCATTTTTAAGAGGTAATATGAATTATAAGTAAGTAAGGGGTGTCAGCATAAAGTGCTACAGGAATTTAAGAAGGGGAAGTTTTTGTTTTAGTTAATTTGACAAAGTTATGCTTTATGGATTTTTGATTTATTAAAGATAAATTAAAATTTCAATAATTTAAAAATCTTAAATTAAATGTTTGGGTAATTAATATTTTACTTAAAGCTGCCTTTATACTACAGCCAAAAGTTTGTAGTTTTTGAAAGCTACTAGTATTTAATTGTCAAATTCCATACAATTTTTTAAACAAAAAATAAAAGTTTTCAAATAATACTTGTGGTACGTATGATGTATGAGTAATGTTAATATTACGTATACGTAGTGGAGGTACAAACCAACAAAAGGTACAAGAATTGCAAATTTTTAAATAATACATGACAACCCAAGTGTACCGTGGAATACTTTTAGGTTTTATAATTTTCATTTTCTAAGATGTATTTACCAATTCCATGGTATTTAAATGTCAATTTTTTTCGATTTTGAAAAGAATTTTTTTTTTAACATTTGAAATTGAAGATTTGAAAAATATCCCAAAAACTTTGTCTGTCTTTGGCATCACCTCCATCACATCCAATAAAGCAAGTTCCATATCTCACTAATCAATTTCAAAAACATTTAGTATGTGTTCTCAAATTTCTTGGTCTAGTAGTATTTTTCACATTAGTGGTCTTTGGCATTATTTGTTACTGGTCGAGTTCTTAATCGATTTTAGATTTTTATACCTTTTTGAAAACACAATTTTATCCATATATCACTTAATTTATCATCAAGAATAAAAACTATTACTACAAAGAAAAATCGACGAAATTAAAAAAAAAAATGAGCAAAAACATAAAAAATCGCCAAAAAAAAAATTTAATTATTTATCTTCTTAAGATACAGGCGATCTCCCCTCTCTGCAATGCTCAGTTTTCGAGAAAAACACGATCTGAAAATCTAGCCAATCAAGTCAAAATTAATGGTCGGTATTGGAGTAGTTTGCCCTACTGTACGAGCTTTTTTTCTCTAGCTCTTTTTTTTGAGGTATCGATTTTTTTAATCGGGATGTTGTAGATTTGAAAGCAAAAACGTCACTTTTCCACAACTTAAATATTTTTTTTTACATGTGGCAATACCTTGTTTTGTTTAAACCCATATATATTAATTTTTACGAAAAATTACAGTGGCAAGTAGAATTGTATCAAACTATACTTGATGTCATACTTAACTATATAAAATTGTGCAAAACTGGATCGCATTATACAAGATTATATAATATTATTTTTACTCGGGACCGTACTCAAAGTTTTAATATCAATTTGAAAATTATATTAAAATAATCTTAAATGAACATCACGATGTAAAATATCCAATATGATTTAAAATATGAAACTAAATCAATTAAATAACCAGCCAAACCACACATTACCAAATCATGGGTAAAGTAATGTATCGCCATAGGGCTTCACGCATTACAGTACACCTTACTTCACTGATGAATTTTGCAGGCGATGAGCCCAAAAGTAATGGGTGGACTCATTACCTTGTAGGGGGTAAGTAACTGGTTACTTATATGGTTACATGGTGGGAAAAAGTAATGTGTCTATAAATAGATTTTCATAAAAAAAATGCATAAAAATTTTTTTTTACAGATATTTTTTTTTAATTAAATAAATAACCTTTTTTTTATTAAATAAATATTAAATAAATTACGATAAATTCGAACCTGGGGTCTCTGGTATTTAACAATTAGTTAGGCTAGAACTCTACCAACTGAGCTATCGACATTTATAATATTTTTTTGCTTAAAATGTAAATGAGTTGTTGTGCTTCGTGTTTTCGTTCGTGATATCAAAAATATACACCTTACCCTCATATCTTCAAAAAATCACAAAGTAATGTGTCTATAAATAGATTTTCAAAAATATGTATTAATAATTACTTTACGTTTATAATTCATGCATTATGTAATTGATGATCGGTAAGTCATCATTTTATGTTTTGAAGTAATGTAAAATGTAATAAGGTATCATTACAAGGTAATCCATGAGTGTTCAATTATCGATAACTCATTACTTCTTGTTGGAAAATAATGATATAGGTAATGCATTACAAGGTAATGCATTACAAGGTAATGCATTACAAGGTAATGCATTACTTTATCGCATCCATTACCAAAGTTTTGCTGGGTAGTTACTAGAGTTGTCAGTCGATTAAGAATAATTCGATTAATCGATAAAACAAAACCAAACTCTTGTTCGAATAATTTAAAAATTACGATTTTCGAATAACGAATAAATCGATTAATTAACGTCAATTAATCGAACATTTTTTTTTATTACAAAATAAATTAAATGAGATCTTTTAATTTGATTTATTCTCATAAATTTTTAAAGAAGGATAACGAAAGCGATGATGATGATGAACTTAGTAATGAATGTGACGTTGATAATGTATTTCAATTAAAAATGAATATACAAAATGTTATAAGGAAACTACGGAAATACGTCAAACTTTTTAACAAATCCACCGAAAAACAACAAAAACTGCAGACATATGTTTGTCAACAAGAAGGAAATGAAGTTCGCGTTATTCATGACGTGAAACACAGATGTTCATCATTATCAAAGATGCTGGAAAACTTCATTAGAATTCATAAATAATTCAATTCGGAGTATTAAAAATACAGAAAATAAAAAAGACTTCAGCGATATATCAAACGATATGATATATTTGAAAAAATCAGAACAGAAAAATTAGATAAACTATTTAATGCTCTTCTTACTATATCACCTACCTCAACAATTAGCGAAAGAGTGTTTTCAAAATCTAATTTAATAAAAACCAAAACCAAAAATCGTTTAAAAGCAAAAAAATTAAGTCAACTTTTGTTTTTAAAAGATTATTTCTTAAGAACAACCTAGCTATTTTATTTTAACGTTTTTTTTTTTGTTAGTTATGAATTTCTTGTTAATTAAAATATTAACTTTTTTATTTTTAAGTTTTTTTGTATGAATTGTTTATTTTTTGTTAATAAAAATATTATTTAAAAATAATTTTTTTTATTCGTTATTCTCATCGATTAATCGAATAATTTTTGAAATTTAATCGTTTGATCGAACGAGCGAAAACAATTATTTGAATTATTCGAACAAAGCTGAAAGGCGAATAATTGACAACTCTAGTAGTTACAAGTTATTTTAATTGTATTTACAAAGATTTTAATTGAAACAAATTTTGAATAAAAAAGTACAAGTTTATAACAATTACTGTAGTGTACATTTTGCCTTAACCCTTTCGCTACCCGCATACACTAAAGTGTACACATTTTGAAAAAATATAAAAATTTTATAAATCGTGATATTTGTTAACAATGTCCGATTTTTTAAATGAGCCTTTATCTCAAAAAAGGGGCGTTTGGTGTATCTCCTAAACTAGCAAGGCTATAGTCTCGAAATTTGGCACTTAGCTTAATCGAATAACCAGAACAAAATGAAACAAAGCATTTTTGGTTATTCGAATATTTTAGTGGTAAAAATGGTCTGAGAACTTAAAAAATTCGACTTTCGTACACATTTGTTTTTGGTGGGTAGGAGGAGGAATTGGGAGGGGTCGTATATATAAACCTTTTTCTTTCTAATTTAAGGACCCCTGGTTTACCATAGACCAGTGAACGGCACGTTTGCAAATCCTATGTACGCGTGAATAGGAAAAGAAATGCTGCTTGTGTGACGTCGACACATGTACACTATAAACTTCTTCGTGTGGTCTCTGGCAATGTACGTTCGGCTGTTGCTTTGTTGTCATTTCGTCAAAGTTATTTAAATCAGTTGCAGATCAGCACTTGTTGAAGTAAGATCTCGCTACGCAACTTTTTAATTACACCCAAAGAAAATGGGAATATGATTTTTTCTTTTATAGAGAATATGAATGGTGAGGCGCAATGCGGGATTTGTTATCGCGTTATAAGTAACAAAAGTTTGTTTTGTTTAAGAAGACATTACTACTCTTGCCATGGAAATTACGATAACCTGAGCGGGGGTGATCGATAGCTGAAATTATTTCAATTAAAAGCAGAATTTTTCTTAAAATTTATTTTTGATGAAACTAATATTCATCATCATACCAGTTTTCAATTAATAAGAGAAAATGTTTCATTGCCTCTAAAAAAAGGCATCCTATGTAGTGGCTTTGGCTTTGGCAAAGCAATGTCGCCCATTTGAGGATGGTATTTTTTTAAAGATTTAACATCAGATGTTTTTAACTGTTTTGGTGAAAAGTGTCAAGGTTTGAAACTTTGCCAAAACATTAATTTATCTCGACGTACAGTTGCACGTAGGACAGAAGAGATAAGTAAATTGATTCATTCTGCAGCTAATACTAGACTGATAAATTGCAAATATTTGTCATTATCTATCGACGAAAGTACGGACATTAATAATATTTGCCAGCTTATTATTTACATCAAAACAGTTGATGCAAATTTAACCAGTTTTGATGAAGTTTTAGAACTAGTTTCTCTTCATGGCATTGTTACGGGACAAGTTCAAATAAAATATAATAATAAAAAAAAAAAATCTTTTACTTTCGACTGAAAAAGTTTTCGAGTCTAGCATTAGTGAGCGTCATTCGTTTTCTGCTGCTTCCCACACAAGCATAAATGTGGTAGTATGTGTGTTGCCCTTCACTGCCATAGACACAAACCTAATATGCAGTGTTCCCACTTCTTGTGTGTAAAAATCCCTTAAGAATTTAAAAATAAAACAGTCGGTAGCGTATGATTGATTTTAATTATGAGTAAAATGATAATATTACTTATACGTATGGAAATAAATGAAATAGATTCTTCCATTATTAATGTTATAATTTTAATCAAAAATTTTGTTAGGATTCCTTAAAATTCTTTGAAAATTTATATTATTTTATAATAGAAAAATTGCGTTTATAAATGACCCTCTTACAAACAATTTACTTAATTTGCTTTTCCTAAACAAGACAAACAAAAAAAAAAATCCTATAAAATTTTTCTTTTTTTTTTTAGCGTTTGTACGTCTGCTATTTTTTATGATAATAAATGTTTTGTTATTTTCTAACAGACCTTTAATCTGCTATAGCACACAAAGTGTTACTGTTAAATACAATGAACAAAAAATGGAAAAACTGTTTTAAATTCAGTGTAAAAATTGTTTTATTTCCCAATATTTTATTGTTGAGGGGACATTATGACATACTTGGGCTTTGTGTTGAGGCCAATACAAACAAACAGAATCTAATAAATGAAGTACTCGTAAATACGCAACGAAAGTTTTTGAAGCTACCCAGTAAACAATTTTAAAAAGGTTGAAAATAACTTGGCCAATGTAGAAGAAGTTAATTTAGGACTAGAGATCTAAAAATATACATCGTTTAAGAATTTAACTTAACTTGTAGTTTTGTTTTAAGAAACCTATAGATTTGAACAAAAAAAAAAATATCCATTGCCATGGCAACAGTATTTATTTCTGGGTATTATTGTATTTATTTGTTCTCTTTATGAAGTTTGTTTCCTTTAGACGCCGAATAATGTTAAGTTGATTGGATTGTGTATACATATATCTCAGAACAACCAACCGACCAACCAACCAATGTTATTTGTTTTTCTTTTATGTGAAAAAGCCTGTTTTTTCATCTTCTTAGTATTGGAGTGCGTTCATTGTATGAGTGTTCGTGGCATTTTATTAATAGTGTTGGTTTTTTGGATTATTTAACGGTATATTACCGACTACTTTATTATTTATTTACAATTGCTTTTTATACTCATTCTTTTATGTTTTGGTACTGTTTTGTTTCTTCTACCAGGTCTTGTTATTATTAATTTTTGATAATACTATTTGTTTTTTCCGCTTTGAATTAATAAAAGTGTTGAAAATTAATTAATTTAAAAAGAATAATACACAGAAAAAATGACTGTCAATAAAATTGTTTGATTTCAAACCCGTTCAAAAAAAATGTCTTAAACATAAAATCATATCACATTTTATATAGATCTATATTTGATCTTATCCTAGTTAATCTCAAAATTGGGGCATCCAGTAATGTCCAATTATATCCCTCAAACATATTACTGGACTAAATTAGATCAAAATTGATTAAGATCCTGATAGATCCTAAAATATCTCATGGGATCTATTTAGTTCTAGTTGATAAGTAATCTAGAAAGATAAGTAATTTTTGGTGGATCGAATAAGATATTTTGAGATTTAATTGGATCTACTTATATAACAATACATAATCATATCCTATGCGCATGGAAGATATTAATGATGTTGGACCATATGTTATCATATCTCAGACTATATTCATAATCTTGTGTCATATATGGTATCTTAAATAATTATATCTTATATCATTTGATATAAGATATCAAATGATATAAGATATATATATATATATATATATATACATACATTAAGTTGTATTATACATATGGCGCCATATATAAGCATATCTTATGCCACAAAAAAAATATTTTTTAAGACAGTATATATTGGTCTCTGTTCTGGAATCTCATTCCGCTAAAAATAAAATTAATTCAAATGTCTTGGTGTTTTTGAATTCACTTACACTTTTTTTTTGCGGGAATTGAATTCGCCAAAGTGTAAGATGGTGAAATAATAACCTTTCTGGTGGTAAAAAATACACTTTTATTTGGTTATGGTTAATTTTTCTTTATATTAGTTGCAATTATTTTGCTTTAATTCTTTAAAAAAATATTTCTACCAAATCAATTTTGCAATTTGACGACTTGAATTTTGTAATTGCAAAAAATCTAGAGGTTTTGACAGCTAAAATATTTTTTTTTTACCAAAAACTTTGAAAACACCAAAACGTACAAATTCAAGAACACCAATTTTTCAATTCTACGAATTTGAAAAATTTTACGTTTTCAATTCCACACAAATTCCAAAACATAGACGATTAGTATATCTTAAATTATATAGCTTATATGTCACCAAATATGATTATATATTATATATTAAAATGTATTGTTATATATGACACTAGATATGTCATATCTTATTATGCATTGCATATATGCTTAATATCTTATTTTATGAAAGTCTTTATATACGAATATATACAACAAAAGAAATGTGTAATAATATATGGCTATACATGACAGCATATGTAATATCGTATTATAATATATTTTAAGATGAAAAAGTATAAGATAATATATAATTTTTTTACTCGGGACCTCACTCAATTAAAAGTATAGTACTATATATTAAATGTTTAATTGAATCTGAATTTGGTGCATACAAAATTTCTAGTTTTAATAACCGACAATAAATTCAAAAAATTCCATAGTTTAAAAAAATCACCAAAATTAAATGAAAAATTCCCAAAGTGTAATTCTTAAACATCAACAAAAGAAAACGAAAATTTTAAATCGTTAAATTAAAAAAAAAAATTGGCAAAACTGAAATGTGAAAAATGTGTTAATATACAGACGTTTTTAATTTCATTAGGTGATTTTTTTTTCCAATTTTCGCTTTCTTTAAACTATTAAGATTTTTTTTTCAAGTTTTTAGCTTTTTTTTTAAATTTTTTCCAATTTTTTTTAAATATTAGCAATTTTTTTTTTTTTTCAAATTTTTGTGATTTTCCTTTTTTTAATTTTAACAAATTTTTTCTACAATTTCGTATTTTTTTTTTTAAATTTTGGCAATTTTCAATTCCTTTTAAATTTTAGAGATTTTGTGGTTTTTGAAAATAATGGATATTTTTTTATTTTGGCTGTTTCGTCCAAATTAGAGATATTTTCAATTTTAGCGATTTGTTGATTTTTTTTTTGCCACTTTTTTGGATTTTTTGCAATTTTAATTAGTGTTTGTTTAAAATTAAAGACAAAAATGTAATTGAATAAATTTTTAATGGATTTGAATAAAATCTTAATTGAAACTAAATAAATAGTTGCAAATTATTTGAATTGAAACTAAAATTTTGTTAATAGTACCGAATTATTTAAAAATTTAATTGAATTAACAAATATTTTAATTGAATTAACAAATATTTAAATTGAATTAATAAATACTTTAATTGAAAATCGACTTTAGTTTTTTCTATGTACCTAGATATTTAAAGATAGTTTAAAATTTGAATCTAGAACATTACCCTTGTCCCTGCTCTTAAGCATCCCTTAATTGATTTTTTCTCGACTCCTTGTCCGACACTTGCCCAACTATTATTAAAATTAGAGGTTTTATAGTTAAATTAGGTTCTGGTTAATCTCTAATAAAGAAAATTTTTATAAAAAAAAACTTCAAATAAATCCCTTCAAGCATTTAAAAATTAGCCACTTTAAATCAATACGAGCGGAAAAGAAGACCATGATAGCCATTAATTTACAAATAACAAAAGAAAAACAACTGAAAATACGTTAATAAAAAAAATATTTTATTATGCTACAACTTGAAATTAAGATATAAAAACAAAATTATGATGGCGTTTTTTTTAAAGCATTATGCGAAAACAATGAAATTAACGAACCAAACTTGAAAAAAACAACCTCAACGAAAATAAAATGAAAATAAATAATAAAAAATTATATGTACAGTCAACGCAATAACCAAAGTATACAATATGCAAATTTATTTATATTCTTTTTCGTACCTTTGCGATGGTAGTAAATATAATCTATAGTTATGGCGAAACGGGTTTTAGTAAATTGTTCTAATTTCAAAAAAAATTTGCTTTGATAATTTCTAGTGTCCGACCGAACAGTTCGGCCAGAAAATGCATTTGGTCCGTATTCTTTATTTTAAAACATTATGGACAAATTTGGCGAATGGAAAAATGTTTATTGGGCTGATTAGAGGCGATTTTGAGTGACAAATTTAAATAAAAGTCCGTAGTTAAGCAATAAATTCACTGTTCGGCCTTCAAAAGTTCGGCCAAATCGGAAATAGTTCGGCTGCCGAACTTTTAACTTTGTAGCTAAACTTCGGCTTTTTCCTTAAATTTTATACACAAAATCGAATTAAATTGGCTCAACAAACATGTTTCCAATAAAAAGATTTATAATCATTGCCTCTAGATACCCAAAAACCGACCAAATATAGTTTTTTGCCCGAGCTGTTCTGTCGGACACTAATAATTTCTTTCCACGAAGAAATAAATCTGCGAATAACAATTAGCATATAAAATGTATTTATGTAACATTTCAATATTATGTCAATCCAGCGTATATATTAACCCCCGTATTCATAAAAAATATTAAACAGCATTTCAAATACATTTTAGTTAAAACACAAATTTTAACCTTAAAACTATATTCATAAACGAATATTAACTTTTAAACAAGGTTTAAAATAATATTCGTTTATGAATACAGTTTTAAGGCTTAAAATGTGTTTTAACAAAAATGCATTTGAAATCTGAATTAAGATTTTTTATGAATAAGGGGATAAATATTTACAAATTCGTAAATACTACAAACTTGGAAAATAATGATTTTTCAATATATATGTACATATGCTTTGGTTCTTTCGCGCACTGTATAATATGGTGTTTGTTACAACAAAACAAAAACATTAAATTTGTAAAAGAAAATGAAAATAATAATAATACGTTCGCGAATTGCTAATGCTTATAAAAGCATAAAATCAAAGCGTCCTCTATTCATATAGAAAAAAAGAAAGAAAAGGAAACCCAACATAACACAGATGGTTTCATAATTAAATAAACATTTCAAAACACACTGAGCCACAAAAATAAAATAAATGCAAGACTCCTTAAAGGCCGAATCAGCCAGACGTAAACGTATCCCGGTATAGAAAATTTAATAAATTAAATAAGAATAGAATATATTTTGTAGTGCTTGTTGTTTCATTCAGAGAACTACAAAATATCTTCTATTCTTATTTAACTTATTAAAATTTCTATACCGAGATACGTTTACATCTGTCTAATTCAGACTTAAAACTGAATACAGAAATGGAAGATGTAAAGGAACACCAACATCAATTCGATGTTAAATAAGAAACAAACAAAAAGTGACTATTTCACCGTTTCTACACGTCAAGTTTGTAATGTTAATGCTCTTGAAACTATAATAAACAAATGTATAGGGTATATATAAACATAGGGTATTATGGTAAACCAAAAAGTAAAAAGACGTCCCTATCAAAAAAAGTTATATCACAAATATAAAATCTTTTTCAAGTTAGTCTTAAAATCGGGCTGGATATACCGATTTTAATATCTTATTATATTTTTAAGATTCTGATGGATCCCAAATTATCCCATGGGATAAATTTAGATCTAATTCTATCTATTTAGACTCAAAAAGTAATTTTTGTTATATCGGATTAGATATTTTGAGATTTATTTGGATCTTCTTAAATCCCATGAAATAGGTATAGTTGAACCTCGATTATCCGGGTTGCACGGGACCGAATTCAACACGGTTAATCGAAAACACGGTTAATACAGGTTATTTGTTTTTCCCGAATTTCAATTATTTGTATGTTCGTTAATAGAAAAAAACCAAACAAATATAAGTATGTGCTGCACGCTTAATAGAGGAAATAAAAGCACGGATAATAGATATAAAACACGGTTACTAGAGGTATAAATCAAATATCCAGTATGCCGGTTAACAGATGTACACGGTTAATGGAGGCCCGGATAATCGAGGTTCAACTATATAATTTTAAATAAAATAATAAAAAAAAATTGTGCAAAAAATTAAAATAATTTGTCATTAGGCGCATGTGTAATTATGTATGGTGTCATATATAACAATACATGTTTTTATTAACTAATGGAAAATTTTGATGATGGTGGACCATATATAATCATATCGCAGACTTTATTGTTAATCTGGTGTCATATATGGTATCTTACATTATTATATCTTATATAATTTGATAATATATGTATATTTATATCTTAAGTTGTATTATACATATGGCACCATATATAACCACTAGTGTCCAACCGAATATACAGCTTCAGAGTTCGGACGAGTTCGGCGTTCGGCCGATTTTTTTTCAGAAATTGGCAGAATATCCAGTATTTGAAGAAATTGAGTACATTTTCAGATTAAATTCTTTAATTTCGAGTACAAACAAACAAAAAAACTTGTATTAAATTTGTTACATATATTAGTAAAAATAAAAAAGTTCAAGCATTTCCATTTTATTTCAAAAGACGTCATTAAAATAATTGAACTCATTATTTCATAATTTTGAAAAAAATTCAAAATATTTTTTGTTTTACTTTAAACAAATTTTGTTGTCAAAATCAACCGAAATTCACGTTTTATTCATATTAAAAAGTAAACTAAAATGTTCGGCTTCGGCCAACATAAAGTGAGTTCGGTCGGACACTAATAACCATTTCTGATAGCACACAACAATATTTTTAATATACGATTAAAAAAAAATTATATGGAGCTTTATGTAGTCATATCAATATCTATGTGACTCTATATGTAATCTTATTAAATTATAATTGTATCTATTAGATATAGTTTAGATATAAACATACGCAATTAGATAAATGTCGAGTACAATTTTATCCGAATTATGACAAGACAGAATTGTATTAGATTGTATCTTTTTGTATCTAATTGCATCAGTTTATATATAAACTGATACAAATATAAATAATTAAATTAAAACAATGTATGTTTGTATCCGGATTTTGAGCTGATGTAATTGTATATGTAAACTGACACATAAATATAATTGGATCCGAGTATTCTTCTTCTTTATTTGCATATCCACTTCTGGATTTTAGCGATTTTTTTTTTTTTTTTTTTTTTTTTTTTTTTTTTTTATTACATGTTACATATTTTTTCGAGAATTACTTAAATATTCTAAAATATTACATAAGTATTCTAAATACATTTTTATAATGTACATTTAATTAATATTATTAATTATAGTTAAAAAATCATCTCTATTTCTAGCAGTGTTTATAAGATCATTCATTGTTCGTAACCCAGTCCAATTTCTTATATTTCTGAGCCATGATAACTGCTTGCGACCGATTCCACGTCTGCCTTCAATCTTTCCTTGGATAATGAGCTGTAGCAATTCATATTTTGGTCCTCTTATTATATGACCGAGGTATGCTGTTTTTTGACGCTTGATGATTTTTAAGAGCTCACGGTCTTTGTTCAAAGCCTGTAATACTTCCTCGTTTCTTACTCTATCGGCCCATTTTATACTTAAGATTCTTCGATAGCACCACATTTCAAATGCTTCGAGTCTGTTCATGGTATCAACTTTAAGTGTCCATGTTTCTACACCATACAGCAAGACTGACCAAACGTAACATTTTGTAAACCTAATTCTTAGGTTGATGTTGATATCGCGGCTACTTAAAATCTTTCTGAACCTGCAGAAAGCACTTCTGGCCATTTCTATGCGACATTTCCCTTCCTTATCACAGTCCCAGCTGTCATTGAGCCAACATCCAAGGTATTTAAAACTGTATACCCTTTCTATTTGCTTGTTATCTATATTCATAGATGAACTTGCGTAGGGTGTATTATTTCCTCTACTAGCGATCATAAATTTAGTCTTTGAAATGTTTATATCGAGACCATATTGTTTACTGTAATGACAGACTTGATCGAGAAGATGTTGTAGATCTTGTAAATTATCAGCAATTAAAGTCGTGTCATCAGCATATCTAATATTGTTTATATATTGGCCATTTACTTTGATGCCCAGTTCTATGTCATCAATAGCTTCGCCAAATATTTGCTCTGAATAAACATTAAATAATAAAGGTGATTAGTCTGGTATAATTGCATTAATTGTTACGTTTTTGTATAGGATTGTACATATACACTCACTGAATATACACATTAAATTAACTGAAAATCAGTTAAGAACAGGACTACTTACTAATCGTTTAAAACAATTGTATGTTTTAGATTATTTTCAACTGTTGAAAAATTAATTGACAAAATCCATAAAAAAATAGATTGTTTTCGTTTATTTCAATACTCAATATAATACAAAAATTTTTTGTTTTAAATAGAAAATTTTAACTAAATATTTTAACTATTACCGAATGTCCGTTTTTTGTTTATTGAATAACAGACAGAAAGTTAAAAAATATATTTCTGTGGTAGTTTAACTGTATATTCCATTGAAACAACTGTACCGATTAAACTTTAAAATAACTGTTGATTTTTATTTAAAAGTTCTTGTGAGTGTACGTTAAGTCCATACAAAAGTATTATTTTTTGCGGTTTTTAAAACAAGTTCCAGCATAAGCGTAAAAGCGCTCAAACGATGCGTATTATCCTGTTGATTAAAAAAAATACAACAACAAAAATTCGAATACTTACAGTTAGCTACCAGTATTTTTTTTTTTTTGAATATTTTTACAAAATTGGGATCAAAACTGTGGTAATGCTGATCATAATTTTTTTGAATTTTGTTCACTACATCATCCAATTTAAAACAAGTAGTAAGTAAAATACTTGTTCAAAACTAAATGATGCAGTAGCGGACCAAAATTAATCCAAGTAAATTTTATTAAATGTTGCAATAATAGTTTTAGCCAAAAGAAGATCCACATTTTTTTTTTGGTATATAACGATATATCTTTATATATAACTACGAATAAGTCAATATATCAATTTATCCAAAATGAAATAAATTTTTTTGAATATTACACTATATTTATATAAAATAATGTAGGATTATATGTAAACGTTTTTACTCTGGATATTATTATATATATATATAATGTATTATTATATATGACAAAAGATCTATCATATTTTATTATGCATAGCATATATCATTAATATCTAATTTTATAAAGAATTTAAGAAATTACCAAACTTATACATTACATTAAGCACCTGTTTTAATTAATTACATTTTTCAATTTTCCATTTAAGCGAACGCTATACACAATTGAAATTGTAAACTTTTTAAATAAAATGTGTTCAATTGTTTTGTATTATTTTTGTACACTTTTTCCTTACAAAGTTAAATAACAAACCATGAAATTAAATTCAAAATAATTTCGGGGAGTTTGAGGCGTTCTCTGTAGGTGTAATGTTAAATATATATGACAATAATTTTGTAATTTTCGTAATTGCTAATTTAACGTAGAATTGTTTGTATATTTAAATGATTGTGCGTTTCTTTTATTGCCTGTGTTAGTTAGTTGAAAAGTCATACATTTCCTGTTTTACCCAATAAAGTATGCATGTGTGTGTGTGTGTCTTTTGTAAAAGGAAACGGAAATTGTACTTGTTTATATTATTAGCACAATGATTTGAGTGTTGTTTATGCATACAATACTCTTTTTCCTATTTGAACATGAAACAGATTAAACTAAATGAATTTATTATCCATTTTATTTGCTATCTTGTAAAATAATTAAATAAAGTGTTAAGATCTTACAGTAAATTTAATTAATAAAACAAAACAAAAAAATCAATTATATGAATAAATAATTATCTTCATTTAATATTTAAAGTTTTATTTTTTACTACAAATTTAAAAGCGATTTAAGATGACTCTTGTGCATGGAAATAAGGTCGCAAATAGTATATTTAAATATTTTTCGATCATAATACTTTCCTATCAATATAAAGGTATTATTATTTAGTTTTCCTTATAAAGAAATATTTTATTTGTAATTTTTCTAGTCTTTGAAACGCAAATCTGAAGCTATTAAAAATTACAAGTTTTAACTTATTCTTCTGCTTATTTTGCCTTAAAAGAAATAGAACATGAGTATGTATTAAATATGTAACTATGCCTTTTCTTTTTCAAAATATATGCATACATTTAAAAAAAAAAGTTGTTATTTCCTTTGATGTGTTTTCTAACATGTTCTTTGTAAAGAAAGAAATAATTTTAGGTTTGCAAAACGTGACAATAATATTCGATGAGGCAAAGTTATGTACTGTTGAGTTGAGCTGGTTATTGAATGGATTGTGGTATGGAAAAAGATAATGAAATGATCGGAAACGGTTTTTTATTATACTTTGACAAGTCATGCGTAAGACTATCATAATTTAAACACTTCAAAAAGAAATTTGATAAGTTAAATTATTATTTTATTTAAATTTTTTAAATTGTAGAACTTTTTACGCAAAGTCTTTGTAACCAATTCCAAACACTTAACTGGTTCCTTAGTTAAAATAAATTTTAAAAAATCTTTCTTCTTCAGTAATTTAATTAACCTTTTTTTCAAATGAAATTAGCGAAAAATTATCAATTATGCCTTTTTTTCTATTCCCTTTATATTCTAATCAAGTTAAATTTTAATGTGAATCTTTTTTTTCACGCTAAATGTAAAAAAATATGTATAAATTATTCTTTATGAAACAAAATTGTTAATGTATCAAAAATGGTAGAAAAAAAAGATTTATCAAACACTGTGTAATTAGCTTAGCCTTGTGACTCTTTTAGCCTAGAAAACTTTTTTTTCTTGCTTGCCTTTTTTAAGGGTAAATTATGTAAAAAGCTTTAGAGGAAAAAACAATTGTGTAAAAACAAATATTTTTCTAGTTAACTTTTAAAAAATATTAAGAAATTGCTATACAATATGATTATACAAAGATATTTTCATACACCCACCCACCACACACACACATACTGTGTTTGTATACAAAATCTTAACTGAAGTGTGTGTGTGTGTGTGTGTGTGTAGAAGTTTGGGTTTTTTTTTATTAAAAAAATATAAATAATTCTCAAAGTTCAGATTTTGTTGCTCATGTATGTTGTCTGTATACAATTCTTAATATGACAAAGACTGTAGAATTTTCATTTAATGTACAAAAGCTTTGTAATTTGACATTATCTTGACAAGAAACACAAAATAAACAACTCTTAAACAACTTTCAAATTTATCGAAATGCATAATGTTATGCTCAAACAAATAAAGAATAACTTTATGAGACAAACTTATGGACAAAGTTCTACTAGTTTTTTTTTTTTGAAGTGTATATTGTATTGAAAACGAATTATAGCAATTTAAAATTATTATTTGCAAACGATTTCATAAACAAAATTCAAGTGCAAATAAAAGTTAAAGTTGGCAAAATTTAAACATAAGTTTTTTAACCCTTTCAACCCTCTACATTATTAACCCTGGTTGCCTGTAAGTAGAATTGCATTTTTAAAGCTAAATTGCACATCACTAAAAACTGTGTGGCTACACAAATTCTGAACAGTAGCTTAGTTAAAGCAAATTTAAGAATTATCGATACAGGGTTGCCAATTATTCCTATAAAATACTTTCCCAAAAAAGTATATTTTTTGTAATTTTTTAAATAAAAAAATAAAAAAAATATTTTTACGTTAAATTTTTAACTAGATTTTACTTAGAAATTTAAAAAAAGACACGTAAACTTTGGCCTGCATAAGAGAGTAAAAATTATTCGGTACAGACGAATATAAGAGTTTTAATTGTTTTTTACCGCAAAAAATGTTTTTCCACAAAATTTTGTCTACTCAAAAATTTTTTGTGGATACAATTTTTGCAAGAAAACGTTTATTACAAATTTTATCTAATTTTTTTTTTTTTTTGTTTCTGAAAAAACTCTTATTCAACAAAATATTTTAAAAAATTTTTTTTTTTTTTGTACTCAAGACACTATATATATCACGTTCGTCCCTCAGCGTCACATATATGTGACGTGGGTGTTTTCAAAAAAAACTCTTGTCACATATACATATGTGCCGCATAGTTATTAAAATGTTTTAAGCTTTTATTTCACGAAAGTTTGTAGGAAGTAATTTTCTTGTATGTTAAAGTCTCTGGCAAGGTGTCAGATATATATGAGTGCTGCGGTTTGTGCATACGCTTAGCAGTTATTTTAAAATTTCGTTTTTTTGACACATTTTTTTGTTCGTGAGTTTTTTTTTTGAAAGTTCGAAAAATTGGTGAGTGGCGAACGTGATATGTGTATTTTTTTGCAAAAACTTTTTTACTGCAAAAAATATTTTTTTTTTTTTTTGACTCAAGCACCCATTTTTTTTGCAAAAGCTGAAGTATGAAGTAATTTTCTTGTATGTTTAAGTCTCTGGCAAGGTGTCAGATATATATGCGTGCTGCGGTTTGTGCATACGCTTAGCAGTTATTTTAAAATTTCGTTTTTTTGACACATTTTTTTTGTTCGTGAGTTTTTTTTTGACAATTCGAAAAATTGGTGAGTGGCGAACGTGATATGTGTATTTTTTTTGCAAAAGCTTTTTTACTGCAAAAAATATTTTTTTTTGACTCAAGCACACATTTTTTTTGCAAAAGCTTTTTACTCAAAATTGTTGGCACATTTTTTTTTTCAAAACATGTTTTACAAAAACATGTTTTACAAAAATATATTTTTAAAAAAAATATTTTTTTCAAAAAATGTTTGTAACATTTATTTAAAAATTCTTACGGAGTGTATGAAAGGATTATTTACTGCCGAACTTAACGCATTTAATATATTGTTCCTTTTTTGACCCAGTACTATTAAACGGCTATATTTTTTAGTGGTTAAAGATAATTAAATGGTTTAAAAATCCTAAAATAATTCAATACCGTGACTACAACCGTAAATACAAAATTGTTACCCAGAGTTGCCAAATAATTCTTTGAAAAACTCCATTTTTGATCTTCTGTAAACAAACTTTTTTCAAAAATTATTTATATATATAAAAAAAAGCCTAATCTTTTATATTTTTGACTGTTATGCAATGATAAAATATGAAAATTTATTTCTTTGGTAGAAATTTGTTCATCGATAGTATATAATTTTTGAAAATCTTAAATATCGGACAATGAATTATTCAATTACACAAAGTCTAAAATATTCCAAAATTTATTCCGTTTTTACTCAAAACATTAATTATGTATGGTTTTTATTAAAACCATACTAACCCCCTTTAATACTGCACCCCCTCTAGCGCTGATCCTCACAAGATTTTTTTAATCTTTCTTTTACATTTATTAAGATTTTATTTATGTGATGTCAATGCTGACAATTCAAAATTAAATACTACTTAACTTTTAAAAGTATATTGTCAGCGTTGCCAAATTGCAATTTAAAAAAATGATCAAAAAACACGATATTTTTTCAAAAATTTTAAAAATTGGTTAACTTAAAAAACATAAATTTTCACACAGTGGGTGACAATAAATTGGAAACTATTAAAAATGTTTATTTTTCGTCTTATTCGTGAAATGTGAAATATTGAGTGTAAAAATTTAGTTTCGTTTGTATTAATTTGATATTATTAATCGATAGAAGTCAAACTATTGGTAAAAATTAGATTAACTTTAGAAAAAACAAAACATATTAAAGGTGTTAATTTTTACGATGCTGACAACACATTGGAAACTTATGTCAAAGCAGAGTTGCTCAAAGTTTATTGTTCAATATATTGTTGGAGAGTTAATATTTTGTTACACTGATTCATAACGTCATCAAATTGCGTCAAAAAAATTGGTAATTGTATCCATATAAACTTGTTGCCACTTGATGTAATACACCCTCATGAGATCTGAACTACACTGAGAGAACTATCTTTCATGATAATAATAAAACATTTTCATAGAATTTTTTCGTAGATTCAATGAAGAATTTTATTATATCCAAAAAATGTTATTAATATTAAGAAATTTTTGATAAACTGTTTATCATGAAATGTCATAGTTTCATAAACAAAATTCATTCGATTTCAAAAATTATCTCTTCATAAATTTAATGAAAATTTTCTTTAGATCTATGGAATTATTCCAAAGACTTATGTTTTTTATTTTTTCATAAAATTTCATAATTTCATTAATTTACATAAATTTCAAATTTTATATTTTATAAAGTGCTTTATTATTTTAATGTAGTCTTTTAATAATTTTGGACTTCTATGAAATTGTTTAAGAACTCATATGAAGCGTTTCATTAGTGTTAGTTGTCAAGCATTTTTCAAGACATTCATTCAGAGTTTTCAAGGAAACTTCTTAATATTAAAAAATTTTATGAAACTGTTTCATAAATTCTATAAATGCTTCATTGTCGGAATGATTCCTTAGTTTCATGAAGATTTTCATTACTACTACAAACATTTTCATAGACATTGACTTTAATGAAACGTGTTTCATAGATTCTATAAAAAGTTTCAACGGACGAGTTCAGTGACAACTTTCATTAAAGCTAGGAAGAAATTCATTACTGAAGTGAAGATAATTTTCTCAGTGTATTTCTGATATTTCTTTTCTGTATTTTGCAATATACAAATATCAATGCATTATATTTTAGGATTGAGATGTTAGGAATAAGCAGGACATTTCAAACACACAAATTTTATTACTGTTTAAGTTTTGTATTTTCAATCATTACCACCAAAACATTGGCTTGAATTACTCCAAATATCAATTTAAATACATATATTTCTTTATGAAGCATAGTTCTGTTATATTAAATTTGCAGATTTAATTAAAAATTTTGTCGAAAATTCTTACCAGCAAAAATATTTTGTTAAGGAGATATTTTTTTCCGTTAAAATTTTATGTTTACAACAGTGAAAAGTGTGTGTTTTAAAAAATAGGTTTGAGGACGGTAGATTTAAATATGTTCCCCGGAAATTTAAAAAATTCCGGATTTAGCCATAATTTCGTGGAAAATTTTTAGTCGCTAACATATATTTTTAAAATTAAATTTTTTCCGTCAAAATTTTATGTTTACAACAGTGAGAAGTGTGTGTTTTAAAAAATAGGTGTGAGAACGGTAGGTTTGAATATTTTCCCCGAAAATTTTAAAAATTTCGGATTTTGTGGAGAATTTTTAGTTGCTAACATATATTTTCCGCGAAAATAATTAATTTTTTTTAATTAATTTTTTTTTCTCGAATTCGATATTTTTTCAAGTGGTTTAAAAGTTGTGAGTGAAAATTACTCTATGCGAAATGGTACATTTTCCCAAAGCCATGTTTGATCTTTTTCCATATCGCCTTTTTATCATTAAGGAAAAAATTTTGTTTCACTGTTTTATCGCTAATATCAGTATAACTTTTAAGCGACCTCAAAATTGTCCTATCTTGAAAAGTTGATTTAATAATTTCTTTAAAGTCAGATAAAACAGTGTTTTTATTTAAAACTTTATAACAAAATATAGTATATTTTTAATACACATGCCAGTTTGGAACATTCAAAATAAAATGTAATTCTTATGGGAATTTTTAACAGTTAATAGCTGCTACTTTATGTATAAATGTGTTGTAATGAAATATAATAAAAAAATTATTTTCTTAGTATTATAACATTAAATTTTAAGAGCAACAAAAAAAATTTATCATTTTTATCACAAACACAGAATGAAAAAAAAAAACAAAAATTGTGCACTTTTAATAAGAAAAAAAAGTGATAAAACTGTAAAACTTTGCATATTAAGACTATAATAAAATATGAAAGAAAAAATAATAAGATGAAGATGAAGAAACAAAAAAAAAAAGGAAAGTAACATGTAAATTATATTCATACCATTACAAACATACATATATCAATCTACATATGACAAAGACTTTTATGGATGTGTGAATGCATGTGTGTGTAAGTATGTATTAGTATGTCATAATATCACGGAAGGATAATAAATGAGGCTCAATTTTCCTTTTGCCTGTTGTTTGTTGTCTTATACGAGGGGTGTCATCTTATCAGTTTTATGACATACAAACACCAAGATTTTAGTCTTTGTATGAGTTATGAGCGAATAGTATATGTGAGTGTCAGTGTATGTTTGCGATTGTACTATATCATTGGCTGCTATAATGGTGTTGCCATTAAAACTTCAACAAAAACTTCAGTTGTGAAAATTGCTGATCAGGCATTAAAACAGCCTCCAGAGTTAGCTTAATATTTCTGTAAAACGACATCGTCTCCTTTTGCTTCTTGTGGAACTTGTAATGATGGTATTATTTCGTTTCTTTTTCTCTCTCTCTCTCTCTGTATGTTTTTCTTTTTAAGTTTCAGTCTTAGCCATGGGATATATTTGAGTTTACGACATTTACGTGTTGTGCATTAAAAAAATAAAACAAATTTTTTTATTTTATTTTTGGGTTCCATTTCGCCCTTTTTTATGAGTCTGTTTATTATTTTATATAAAATGTAAAACAAAAAAATATATATCACCCAAAAAAAAAAAAAAAGAAAAGAAATTGTATACAATTTTGATTTTATTTGAACATTACAATAATTTGCTAAAATACGTGTTTTCAAGCCTAACTGTTGCACTTAAATGAAAACTCTGAAGAAAATTGTTGTGACATATAAAAGGAATAACACTACAATCAATATGATTATTACTGGCTGGATTGTAGAGAGAAAACTCATAAGAAACAAACACGAATTATAACCACAAAACTGATATAAATGAGGGTTTATAAATGAATTTTATGTTTAAATAAGATGTCATCAAAATATCAAAAAGTATAAAAACCATTCAAAAATATTAAAATAAATTACCAGAATATTTTTTTGATGACAATTTTAAACAATAATAAATTGTTAACGTTAAGTTTGCATAATTAATATTTAAAATTTGAGATTTTTTTTTTTAAATTTAAATATTATAGTCATTGTTTAAAATTTTTAAATTCCCTTATTAATACATATGACACTAAAAGGTCTATAAGCTCAACAAAATATCGGTAATACACAGAAAAAATTATCAACCTAAAATATCTAATTAAAGATTTGATTTGAATTTAATTTGTTTCTAAACAAATATTTAATTGAATCAATTAATATTTAAATTGACTTTTAAATATATAAATACATATTATATGCAATTATCATATTATTTTTTCATACACTGTATGCATAAATAGAAAATTTTCAGTAATACCAAATAATAATAATACCAAATACATCAGCATTGCAAAAAACACTCATACCAACGTGTGTTTTTTTTTTGTAGAAGTTATTTATAACATTTTTTCCTTCTTAATTTTAACAAAAGGTTTAATTGATAGTATCATTGCCGTGGTAGGTGCAAAATCAATTAAAATATTAATTGATTCAATCAATTTTTTAATTGAAACCTGTTTTTAGTTTTTTCTGTGTAGGTTGGAAGTACGGAACATGTTACCTGGTTAAACTCCTTACCCTTGCATTACTTTGCAACTGTTGGTGTTACCGATTGTCTAATAGCAACACCAAATTCACATGTTTAAATGTTTTTAATGTTTCTACAAAAAATTTTTGTTACAAATTTGACAATTTTAAAATGATATAAAAATTAAAGATTTAAATAAACAGTGTTTGGTAACTCTTTACCTGAAAGTAATGAGTAACATGTTACCGAGGTAAGCAGTTACCTCGATGGACATGCTCTTGTTAAAAGAAGAGGGTTTGTAATAGAAAAATAACCAGATACCGACCTAATTAATTATTCCCAAACTTCCCAGCAAAACCACACATTACCAAATAATGGGTAAAGTAATGTATCACCATAGGGCTTCACGCATTACATTACACCTTACTTCACTGATGAATTCTACAGGCGATGAGCCTAAAAGTAATGTGTGGACTCATTACCTTGTAGGGGGTAAAGTAACTGGTTACTTATCTGGTTACATGGTGGAAAAAGTAATGTGTCTATTAATAGATTTTCATAAAAAAATGCATAAACATTTTTTTTACAGATATTTTTTTTTAATTAAATAACTTTTTTTTTTATTAAATAAATAACGTGGTCATGCTGGGATTCGAACCTGGGGTCTTTGGTATTTAACAATTAGTTAGGCGAGAACTCTGCCAACTGAGCTATCGATATATATAATATTTTTTTGCTTAAAATGTAAATGAGTTGTTGTGCTTCGTGTTTTCGTTCGTGATATCAAAAATATACACTTTACCCTCATGCTTACAAAAAATCTGAAAGTAATGTGTCTATAAATAGATTTTCAAAAATATTTATTAATATTTACTTTACGTTTATAATTCATGCATTATGTAATTGATGATCGGTAAGTCATTATTTTATGTTTTGAAGTAATGTAAAATGTAATGAGGTATCATTACAAGGTAATCCATGAGTATTCAATTATCGGTAACTCATTACTTCTTGTTGGAAAATAATGATACAGGTTAGGAGTACACATTACATGGTAATGCATTACTTTATCGCACCCATTACCAAAGTTTTGCTGGGCTTGTTACCGGGTAATAGAAAGATTTTGCTGGGAGTGGCAGCTACCTGATTAAATTTTTTAAAAAATAAGACATAGAATTTTCAGACTATTAAAGCATACAGGAATCAATTTTTTTCATAGACATATTTTGTTTTTAATTTTTCAAAAAGACTAATATAGTTTTTAAATTTATTGTTTTTTAAGTTTTAATTAAAGTACTACATAAATCAATCTTTTGACTTTTTTTAACCCGAATCCGCCCATAATTACTATATGGCACTACAAAATCTGTAAAAAAAATCACAAAAACACTATATTGAAATTTCTTATTTTTTAGAAAACAACGATATAAGTAATCTTTTCATTCAGTCATATCGCACACCTAGTTCAAAAGTGACTCAACTCAAAGTTTTTAATTTTCAGAAATCGAAAAAAAATATTTGCAACTTTATACACTGATAGAATTTTGTTCATTGTATTAATGAAATCCTTCATTAATACAATGAATTTTTCATTAAAAAGTCCCCAAAGAAAGTTTCATTGGCTCAATGAAATATTTTTCATTAATCAAATAATAATTGAAAAAAATATTTTTTTTCTTGTTTCATATTTATTTTGTGTTAATTTTTTCTTTTTTATTATCTTATATTTATTTTTCCGTTTTTTTTATCTCCCTGAACACGACTTGAATCCGCAACCATCACCATACAAACAGCACCGCCTTACCAATTGACCTAAATTACAAAACCAAAAGGATGTCCTTATTTAGACTTTTGTAGGAAAATATTTTCTTTCGATAGTTGAAGCGCCTCCAGTGGAAATTTTATGGAACTTATTGTTTGCTGTACAAAAAATATTTATGTAAAAATGATTGCATATTTTAAGGATCAAACAAATACAGTTAATGAAAATTCCATTCAGTCAATTAATTTTTCATTAATTTAATGAAAATGTTTCATTCAACCAATGAATCCAAGTTAATGAATGGCATTCATTAATAGTATGAAGGAAAATCCTATCAGTGTACCAATTCGAACATAACGAAAGATATAACTGTTCTTTAGCAACAGTTAACAACAACAAAATACACTGATATTATTTTTTTAATTTTGAGTTGCGTCACTTTTGAACTAGGTGTGCGATATAAAGATACCGCTTTTTGAAAAATTAACCTAAAGATTTTTACATCTCAAACTTTTTTCCACAACAAATTCAAAAATAAACACCGATAAAACAAAATTAAAAAATTACTAAGACTAAAAATTTTGAATATAATAAATATTTTTCATTTATTAACCTCTTAACTGGTTTACTAAATTTGAAAATATGCAAAAACTATTTTTACATTAAAATGTAATGGCTTAAATAAAAGACAAAATTGTATACTATTAAAATCAAATTACGATTATTTTGTACTTTATTTATAAATCTTGTCTAAAGTTAGCAGCATATGCGGCAAAACAAGTTAACAGGTTAACAAAAAAACAAATAACAGTTATTAATAACTGAAGCTTTCAGCAGTAATGGATTTAATATACTTTTTAATTTATATTTAAAAGAAAATCTCATAAAAGAATTTCTTCTTAGCGACTACATGTACTTAGCACTAGAGTGTTCATAAATAATTTATTAATTGACACATTGACTTCAACAAATGTTGTTTGTACTTATGTTTTAAATATAAAATTTAAAAATAAACAATGTTTTAATAAAATCCATTTAATATATATATAAATTAATACTAAGAAGTAGCATTTACATTACTATAACAGCAAATTATAACACAAAAAAGACAATTTTTTGAAAGCTTTTATATTAACTGGTAACGTTTATATAATCCACCCAACCATAAAATATAATAACAAGAAAAGATATGCTCTAAATATTACTTAGTTACTAGGTTATAATTACTAGATTATGTACGAGCAAGTTGTACCTACTTTGAAACATTTTATGAAAAAGGTAATTATATTAAATATTTTAAGTACACTCTAGAAAAAGCTTGTAAATTTACTATTATAAAGTATGTACATTTATTTTTGTGTAATATAAGGCAAAATGTCTAAATTTACACACCAAATGTGTAAAAAATTTTTATACACATATAATGCCCATAATTTCAACCAAGTGATACCTACCGGTGCTTAGATACCTACCCGATTTTGTTCGAGTACACGGTAGATATCTAAGCACCGATTGGTATCTATTGCTTGAAACTACGGACATAAGTGCTCAAAACTACGAATAAATTGTGTTAATAGCCATTTCTTTATTTATAATTACACACGTTGTGCTTAAAATTCTAGTAATGTGTTTAAAAATAAAATATTTTAGGCATAAAGTGTGTAAATGTACAAACATTTAATTGTTCGAGTACACGGTAGATATCTAATCACCGATTGGTATCTATTGCTTGAAACTACGGACATAAGTGCTCAAAACGTACGAATAAATTGTACTAATAGCCATTACTTTATTTATAATTACACACGTTGTGTTTAAAATTATAGTAATGTGTTTAAAAATAAATATTTAGGCATAAAGTGTGTAAATGTACAAACATTTAAATGTTATTTAATTTGTCAAAATATTGTTAAAAAAATAAAACAAATTTTAATAAAATAAAAATAATAAGCACTTCTTTGTCCTATTCTTGTAATAAATTCGGGTTTTTTAAGGATTTTTGCTTGGCAATGTGGTGATGGTGATCAAGAAAATTCAAATCCATATGCATTTATTTTCAAAACTTTCCTATGGGGAATGGGACCGGTTCTGCGTGTGCCACAGGATCGGTCCCTTCGTGCTTAGAGACCATTCCTCTGCTAAACCCTACCCTATGTAAACAACTGGCAACTTTAGCATTGGCTTGTCATAGGAGGGGGTCATTTATCCTGCTTTAAACCACATAGTGGCATGCCACAGGACTAACCAAAGATGGACATACCATGTCGTATAAAATAAACGAAAACAAAACAGCTTCTAATGGGTAAAATTCTGGTCTACTGGCTTTTTCTTGTTAATAAGCATTCTGGTTAAGTGGTATGTCCTCCCTTTACCAGTCACAGGATTGGTAAGTTTAGGACAATTGACACTGCTTAACCACCTTCAGTATTAAATTATACCAGTCCTGTGGTAAGTCCTTCTTTAACCAGTCACTTTTAGGACAATTGACTCCTCATTCCCCATAGGGTTGGTAAGAGGTTACAGACTTGATAGGCAGATAAATCAGTTTGACAGCAGGTAAGAGGTGAATTGGGGGGTGTATTAGGCTGTGATAGAAGTTGTGAATTTCAAAATGCATTGAGTCAAAACTAAGTGATGATAATTGGTTTGAAATTCACACTGATGACTATGGCCAATATATTTTAAGCTCTTGGATCAGAGCACAATTTTTTAAATTGTTTCTTTATATAAGGTATTTTGTACTTAAAAAATTAAAAATTCAAAAGTTTTCGCTAAATTCAGGGCTTTATTATTTTTCTCTACAAAATTTGATGAGTCGTTATCCAGATATGTTATTGTATCTGATACTAACATTTATCATTGTATAGTCTTAGTTTCGAAGAACCGAAATATCCTTGAAATTTAAAACAAAAATCTATTTTAAGGCAAATTCCAAATTTTGGCTCGATAGAGTTAAACAGTTAATGAATTCGAATGCAGCGATCCTAAAACTTACATCAATCTCGACTGCGTCTCACTATATTCGTGGATAAAATTGTTTCCAATAAAAATATAATAAGAATAACACCGGCCGAAAAAAATTTTATATAGACCAACACAAATTTTTCGCTATATTCGGGACGCGAATTAATTTTAATTGGAAACATTTTTAGAATTTAAAAGTCTTACTTTTTACCTTCAGAAAGCCTTACAAATTTTACAGATATCTAAATAATTGTGTGAGGTAGGGTCCGTTGAAATTTATTAATATGGTATTTTTTTACAAAGATATCAAAAAAAAATTCACCAGCATTTTTTTGAGGGGAAAATAATGAATTTGATAGAAATATGTTAATGGTGTTGTTGTCTCAATAAGCTTTTTCTGGCGTCTTTGTATACTGATTGCGCCCTCTAGCGGTGGTATTCCCAATTTGAGTTCAAACTTTGACTCTTTGTATGTACTTAAGGGGTAAAGATTTTTTCGAATTATAATTTTTATTGTTGCTTAAACAAATATCTATCAAACTGTAATATACAATTTTATCTATCGGATTTTAACGATTTTTTGAATTTTTTGAAAAGGTCGGTGTTTAAAAATTTTAAATATGGCAACACTTTTTGTGAGAAAATACCTAATTTTTCACATTAAAAGTGAAACTAGATTAATAATTTTCTGCATATTAAAGTTTTTACAAGTTCGGAAAATTCTTGACCCGATCTTTTAATTTAACATAAAAAGTACATATTGCACACCAAATTTTACTCATACAAATTTTTATACCATACATATCTAATCAAATCATCATACAACGTTTATAACATCGGCCTTGTTTCTATAAATTATTAATTTTTCAAAAAGGTGCTAAAAATTGTTCTTGAATTAATTATATGGCAACCATGGAACAATCTTTTTAATCTTTTTATTACTGTAAAGTTTAGGACCACAATTTATCACCAACATTTTTACTTCTTTATTATATCTCTCTCATATTCAAATTATATAAGAGTAGGTGTTGCCTATAAAGCAACGGCAGTGTAAATGGATTAAGATGCCGTCACAAATTTTGTTTAACACACAATTATAAGCGGTGATGTAAAATCGTCTAAAACTAAGATTTTTAATGTTTTTTTGGACAGGCTATCTCGTAAACCAATGTTATATTAATTTATGTGTTCATTAACAATTTACAGAATTATTTCGATTAAAATAGACTATAAAAACAAAAGTTTTAAGAG
>CM037853.1:238368994-238402760 GCA_021234595.1 Delia radicum
CGTCAAAAATTAGTAATTGTATCCATATAAACTTGTTGCCACTTGATGTAATACACCCTCATGAGATCTGAACTACACTGAGAGAACTATCTTTCATGATAATATAAAACATTTTTCATAGAATTTTTTCGTAGATTCAATGAAGAATTTTATTATATCCAAAAAATGTTATTAATATTAAGAAATTTTTGATAAACTGTTTATCATGAAATGTCATAGTTTCATAAACAAAATTCATTCGATTTCAAAAATTATCTCTTCATAAATTTAATGAAATTTTCTTTAGATCTATGGAATTATTATCCAAAGGACTTATGTTTTTTATTTTTTCATAAAATTTCATTATTTCATTATTTACATAAATTTAAACTTAATATTTTATAAAGTGACTTTATTATTTTAATGTAGCCTTTTATTAACTTTGGACTTCTATGAAATTGTTTAAAAAACTCATATGGAGCGTTTCATTGTGTTAGTTGTAATGTACTTTTCAAGACATTCATTCAGAGTTTTCAAGGAAACTTCTTAATATTAAAAAATTTTATGAAACTGTTTCATAAATTCTATAAATGCTTCATTGTCGGAATGATTCCTTAGTTTCATGAAGATTTTCATTACTACTACAAAAATTTTCAGAGACATTGACTTTAATGAAACGTGTTTCATAGATTCTATAAAAGTTTCAACGGACGAGTTCTAGTGACAACTTTCATTAAAGCTAGGAAGAAATTCATTACTGAAGTGAAGATAATTCTCTCAGTGTATTTCTGATATTTCTTTTCTGTATTTTGCAATACACAAATATCAATGCATTATATTTTAGGATTGAGATGTTAGGAACAAACATTACATTTCAAAAACACAAATTTTATTACTGTTTAGTTTTTGTATTTTCAATCATTACCACCAAAACATTGGCTTGAATTACTCCAAATATCAATTTAAATACATATATTTCTTTATGAAGCATGGTTTCTGTTATATTAAATTTGCAGATTTAATTAAAAAATTTGTCGAAAATTCTTACCAGCAAAAATATTTTGTTAAGGAGATATTTTTTCCGTCAAAATTTTATGTTTACAACAGTAAAAAGTGTGTGTTTTAAAAAATAGGTTTGAGGACGGTAGATTTAAATATGTTCCCCGGAAATTTTAAAAATTCCGGATTTAGCCATAATTTCGTGGAAAATTTTTAGTCGCTAACATATATTTTTAAAATTAAATTTTTTCCGTCAAAATTTTATGTTTACAACAGTGAGAAGTGTGTGTTTTAAAAAATAGGTGTGAGAGCGGTTAGTTTGAATATTTTCCCCGAAAATTTTAAAAATTTCGGATTTTGTGGAGAATTTTTAGTTGCTAACATATATTTTCCGCGAAAATAATTAATTTTTTTAATTAATTTTTTTTTTCTCGAATTCGATATTTTTTCAAGTGGTTTAAAAGTTGTGAGTGAAAATTACTATATGCGAAATGGTACATTTTCCCAAAGCCATGTTTGATCTTTTTTCATATCGCCTTTTTATCATTAAGGAAAAAATTTTGTTTCACTGTTTTATCGGCTAATATCAGTATAACTTTTAAGGCGACCTCAAAATTGTCCTATCTTGAAAAGTTGATTTAATAATTTCTTTAAAGTCAGATAAAGCAGTGTTTTTATTTAAAACTTTATAACAAAATATAGTATATTTTTTAATACACATGCCAGTTTGGAACATTCAAAATAAAATGTAATTCTTATGGGAATTTTTAACAGTTAATAGCTGCTACTTTATGTATAAATGTGTTGTAATGAAATATAATAAAAAAATTATTTTCTTAGTATTATAACATTAAATTTTAAGAGCAACAAAAAAAATTTATCATTTTTATCACAAACACAGAATGATAAAAAAAAACAAAAATTGTGCACTTTTAATAAGAAGAAAAAAAGTGATAAAACTGTAAAACTTTGCATATTAAGACTATAATAAAATATGAAAGAAAAAAATAATAAGATGAAGATGAAGAAACAAAAAAAAAAAGGAAAGTAACATGTAAATTATATTCATACCATTACAAACATACATATATCAATCTACATATGACAAAGACTTTTATGGATGTGTGAATGCATGTGTGTGTGTAAGTATGTATTAGTATGTCATAATATCACGGAAGGATAATAAATGAGGCTCAATTTTCCTTTTGCCTGTTGTTTGTTGTCTTATACGAGGGGTGTCATCTTATCAGTTTTATGACATACAAACACCAAGATTTTAGTCTTTGTATGAGTTATGAGCGAATAGTATATGTGAGTGTCAGTGTATGTTTGCGATTGTACTATATCATTGGCTGCTATAATGGTGTTGCCATTAAAACTTCAACAAAAACTTCAGTTGTGAAAATTTGCTGACGCATTAAAACAGCCTCCAGAGTTAGCTTAATATTTCTGTAAAACGACATCGTCTCCTTTTGCTTCTTGTTGAACTTGTAATGATGGTATTATTTCGGTTCTTTTTCTCTCTCTCTCTCTCTGTATGTTTTTCTTTTTAAGTTTCAGTCTTAGCCATGGGATATATTTGAGTTTACGACATTTACGTGTTGTGCATTAAAAAATAAAACAAATTTTTTTTTATTTTATTTTTTGGGTTCCATTTCGCCCTTTTTTATGAGTCTGTTTATTATTTTATATAAAATGTAAAACAAAAAAATATATATCACACAAAGAAAAAAAAAAGAAAAGAAATTGTATACAATTTTGATTTTATTTGAACATTACAATAATTTGCTAAAATACGTGTTTTCAAGCCTAACTGTTGCACTTAAATGAAAACTCTGAAGAAAATTGTTGTGACATATAAAAAGGAATAACACTAAAATCAATATGATTATTACTGGCTGGATTGTAGAGAGAAAACTCATAAGAAACAAACACGAATTATAACCACAAAACTGATATAAATGAGGGGTTATAAATGAATTTTATGTTTAAATAAGATGTTATCAAAATATGAAAAGTATAAAAATCCATTCAAAAATATTAAAATAAATTACCAGAATATTTTTTTGATGACAATTTTAAACAATAATAAATTGTTAACGTTAAGTTTGCATAATTCATATTTAAAATTTGAGATTTTTTTTTTTAATTTAAATTTTATAGTCATTGTTTAAAGTTTTTAAATTCCCTTATTAATACATATGACACTAAAAGGTCTATAAGCTCAACAAAATATCGGTAATACGCACAAAAAATTATCAATCTAAAATATATAATTAAAGATTTGATTTGAATTTAATTTGTTTCTAAACAAATATTTAATTGAGTCAATTAATATTTAAATTGACTTTTAAATATATAAATACATATTATATTTTAGACGCAATTATCATATTATTTTATCATACACTGTATGCATAAATAGAAAATTTTCAGTATAATTACCAAATAATAATAATACCAAATACATCAGCATTGCAAAAAACACTCATACCAACGTGTGTTTTTTTTTGTAGAAGTTATTTGTAACATTTTTTCCTTCTTAAATTTAACAAAAGGTTTAATTGATAGTATCATTGCCGTGGTAGGTGCAAAATCAATTAAAATATTAATTGATTCAATCAATTTTTTAATTGAAACCTGTTTTTAGTTTTTTCTGTGTAGGTTGGATGCACGGAACATGTTACCTGGTTAAACTCCTTACCCTTGCATTACTTTGCAACTGTTGGTGTTACCGATTGTCTAATAGCAACACCAAATTCACATGTTTAAATGTTTTTAATGTTTCTACAAAAAATTTTGACAATTTTAAAATGATTATAAAAATTAAAGATTTAAATAAACAGTGTTTGGTAACTCTTTACCTGAAAGTAATGAGTAACATGTTACTGCGGTAAGCAGTTACCTCGATGGACATGCTCTTGTTAAAGAAGAGGGTTTGTAATAGAAAAATAACCAGATACCGACCTTAATTAATTATTTCCAAACTTCCCAGCAAAACCACACATTACCAAATAATGGGTAAAGTAATGTATCACCATAGGGCTTCACGCATTAACATTACACCTTACTTCACTGATGAATTCTACAGGCGATGAGCCTAAAGTAATGTGTGGACTCATTACCTTGTAGGGGGTAAAGTAACTGGTTACTTATCTGGCTTACATGGTGGAAAAAGTAATGTGTCTATTAATAGATTTTCATAAAATAATGCATAAACATTTTTTTTACAGATATTTTTTTTTAATTAAATAATCTTTTTTTTTTATTAAATAAATAACGTGGTCATGCTGGGATTCGAACCTAGGGGTCTTTGGTATTTAACAATTAGTTAGGCGAGAACTCTGCCAACTGAGCTATCGATATATATAATATTTTTTTTGCTTAAAATGTAAATGAGTTGTTGTGCTTCGTGTTTTCGTTCGTGATATCAAAAATATACACTTTACCCTCATGCTTACAAAAAATCTGAAAGTAATGTGTCTATAAATAGATTTTCAAAAATATATTATTAATATTTACTTTACGTTTATAATTCATGCATTATGTAATTGATGATCGGTAAGTCATTATTTTATGTTTTGAAGTAATGTAAAATGTAATGAGGTATCATTACAAGGTAATCCATGAGTATTCAATTATCGGTAACTCATTACTTCTTGTTGGAAAATAATGATACAGGTTAGGAGTACACATTACATGGATAATGCATTACTTTATCGCACCCATTACCAAAGTTTTGCTGGGCTAGTTACCGGGTAATAGAAAGATTTTGCTGGGAGTGGCAGCTACCTGATTAAATTTTTAAAAAATAAGACATAGAATTTTCAGACTATTAAAGCATACAGGAATCAATTTTTTTCATAGACATATTTTGTTTTTAATTTTTCAAAAAGACTAATATAGTTTTTAAATTTATTGTTTTTTAAGTTTAATTAAAGTACTACATAAATCAATTTTTTGACTTTTTTAACCCGAATCCGCCCATAATTACTATATGGCACTACAAAATCTGTAAAAAAAAAAAATCACAAAAACACTATATTGAAATTTCTTATTTTTTAGAAAACAACGGTATAAGTAATCTTTTCATTCAGTCATATCGCACACCTAGTTCAAAAGTGACTCAACTCAAAGTTTTTAATTTTTCAGAAATCGAAAAAAAATATTTGCAACTTTATACACTGATAGAATTTTGTTCATTGTATTAATGAAATCCTTCATTAATACAATGAATTTTTCATTAAAAAGTCCCCAAAGAAAGTTTCAGCACCGCCTTACCAATTGACCTAAATTACAAAACCAAAAGGATGTCCTTATTTAGACTTTTGTAGGAAAATATTTTCTTTCGATAGTTGAAGCGCCTCCAGTGGAAATTTTATGGAACTTATTGTTTGCAGTACAAAATATTTATGTAAAAATGATTGCATATTTTAAGGATCAAACAAATACAGTTAATGAAAATTCCATTCAGTCAATTAATTTTTCATTAATTTAAAGAAAATGTTTCATTCAACCAATGAATCCAAGTTAATGAATGGCATTCATTAATAGTATGAAGGAAAATCCTATCAGTGTACCAATTCGAACATGACGAAAGATATAACTGTTCTTTAGCAACAGTTAACAACAACAAAATACACTGATATTATTTTTTTAATTTTGAGTTGCTTACTTTTGAACTAGGTGTGCGATATAAAGATACCGCTTTTTGAAAAATTAACCTAAATATTTTTTACATCTCAAACTTTTTTCCACAACAAATTCAAAAATAAACACCGACAAAACAAAATTAAAAAATTACTAAGACTAAAAATTTTGAATATAATAAATATTTTTCATTTATTAACCTCTTAACTGGTTTACTAAATTTGAAAATATGCAAAAACTATTTTTACATTAAAATGTAATGGCTCAAATAAAAGACAAAATTGTATACTATTAAAATCAAATTACGATTATTTTGTACTTTATTTATAAATCTTGTCTAAAGTTAGCAGCATATGCGGCAAAACAAGTTAACAGGTTAACAAAAAAACAAATAACAGTTATTAATAACTGAAGCTTTCAGCAGTAATGGATTTAATATACTTTTTAATTATTTAAAAGAAAATCTCATAAAAGAATTTCTTCTTAGCGACTACATGTACTTAGCACTAGAGTGTTCATAAATAATTTATTAATTGACACATTGACTTCAACAAATGTTGTTGTACTTATGTTTTAAATATAAAATTTAAAAATAAACAATGTTTTAATAAAATCCATTTAATATATATATAAATTAATACTAAGAAGTAGCATTTACATTACTATAACAGCAAATTATAACACAAAAAAGACAATTTTTTGAAAGCTTTTATATTAACTGGTAACGTTTATATAATCCACCCAACCATAAAATATAATAACAAGAAAAGATATGCTCTAAATATTACTTAGTTACTAGGTTATAATTACTAGATTATGTACGAGCAAGTTGTACCTACTTTGAAACATTTTATGAAAAAGGTAATTATATTAAATATTTTAAGTACACTCTAGAAAAAGCTTGTAAATTTACTACTTATAAAGTATGTACATTATTTTTGTATAATATAAGGCAAAATGTCCTAAATTTACACACCAAATGTGTAAACATTTTTTATACACATATAATGCCCATAATTTCAACCAAGTGATACCTACCGGTGCTTAGATACCTACCCGATTTTGTTCGAGTACACGGTAGATATCTAAGCACCGATTGGTATCTATTGCTTGAAACTACGGACATAAGTGCTCAAAACTACGAATAAATTGTGTTAATAGCCATTTCTTTATTTATAATTACACACGTTGTGCTTAAAATTCTAGTAATGTGTTTAAAAATAAAATATTTTAGGCATAAAGTGTGTAAATGTTACAAACATTTAATTGTTCGAGTACACGGTAGATATCTAATCACCGATTGGTATCTATTGCTTGAAACTACGGACATAAGTGCTCAAAACTACGAATAAATTGTACTAATAGCCATTACTTTATTTATAATTACACACGTTGTGTTTAAAATTATAGTAATGTGTTTAAAAATAAAATATTTTAGGCATAAAGTGTGTAAATGCACAAACATTTAAATGTTATTTAATTTGTCAAAATATTGTTAAAAAATAAAACAAATTTTAATAAAA
Source organism: Delia radicum (assembly GCA_021234595.1). NCBI lineage: Eukaryota > Metazoa > Arthropoda > Insecta > Diptera > Anthomyiidae > Delia > Delia radicum. Next base: position 238,376,146 of record CM037853.1, read on the forward strand.
TAAAAATAATAAGCACTTCTTTGTCCTATTCTTGTAATAAATTCGGGTTTTTAAGGATTTTTGCTTGGCAATGTGGTGATGGTGATCAAGAAAATTCAAATCCATATGCATTTATTTTCAAAACTTTCCTATGGGGAATGGGACCGGTTCTGCGTGTGCCACAGGATCGGTCCCTTCGTGCTTGAGACCATTCCTCTGCTAAACCCTACCCTATGTAAACAACTGGCAACTTTAGCATTGGCTTGTCATATGAGGGGGTCATTTATCCTGCTTTAAACCACATAGTGGCATGCCACAGGACTAACCAAAGATGGACATACCATGTCGTATAAAATAAACGAAAACAAAACAGCTTCTAATGGGTAAAATTCTGGTCTACTGGCTTTTTCTTGTTAATAAGCATTCTGGTTAAGTGGTATGTCCTCCCTTTACCAGTCACAGGATTGGTAAGTTTAGGACAATTGACACTGCTTAACCACCTTCAGTATTAAATTATACCAGTCCTGTGGTAAGTCCTTCTTTAACCAGTCACTTTTAGGACAATTGACTCCTCATTCCCCATAGGGTTGGTAAGAGGTTACAGACTTGATAGCAGATAAATCAGTTTTACGCGGTAAGAGGTGAATTGGGGGGTGTATTAGGCTGTGATAGAAGTTGTGAATTTCAAAATGCATTGAGTCAAAACTAAGTGATGATAATTGGTTTGAAATTCACACTGATGACTATGGCCTATATATTTTAAGCTCTTGGATCAGAGCACAATTTTTTAAATTGTTTCTTTATATAAGGTATTTTGTACTTAAAAAATTAAAAATGCAAAAGTTTTCGCTAAATTCAGGGCCTTTATTATTTTGCTCTACAAAATTTGATGAGTCGTTATCCAGATATGTTATTGTATCTGATACTAACATTTATCATTGTATAGTCTTAGTTTCGAAGAACCGAAATATCCTTGAAATTTAAAACAAAAATCTATTTTAAGGCAAATTCCAAATTTTGGCTCGATAGAGTTAAACAGTTAATGAATTCGAATGCAGCGATCCTAAAACTTACATCAATCTCGACCTGCGTCTCACTATATTCGTGGATAAAATTGTTTCCAATAAAAATATAATAAGAATAACACCGGCCGAAAAAAATTTTATATAGACCAACACAAATTTTTCGCTATATTCGGGACGCGAATTAATTTTAATTGGAAACATTTTTAGAATTTAAAAGTCTTACTTCTTACCTTCAGAAAGCCTTACAAATTTTACAGATATCTAAATAATTGTGTGAGGTAGGGTCCGTTGAAATTTATTAATATGGTATTTTTTTTTACAAAGATATCTAAAAAAAAATTCAACAGCATTTTTTGAGGGGAAAATAATGAATTTGATAGAAATAGTTAATGGTGTTGTTGTCTCAATAAGCTTTTTCTGGCGTCTTTGTATACTGATTGCGCCCTCTAGCGGTGGTATTCCCAATTTGAGTTCAAACTTTGACTCTTTGTATGTACTTAAGGGGTAAAGATTTTTCGAATTATAATTTTTATTTGTTGCTTAAACAAATATCTATCAAACTGTAATATACAATTTTATCTATCGGATTTTAACGATTTTTTGAATTTTTTGAAAAGGTCGGTGTTTAAAAATTTTAAATATGGCAACACTTTTTGTGAGAAAATACCTAATTTTTCACATTAAAAGTGAAACTAGATTAATAATTTTCTGCATATTAAATTTTTTACAAGTTCGGAAAATTCTTGACCCGATCTTTTAATTTAACATAAAAAGTACATATTGCACACCAAATTTTACTCATACAAATTTTATACCATACATATCTAATCAAATCATCATACAACGTTTATAACATCGGCCTTGTTTCTATAAATTAATAATTTTTCAAAAAAGTGCTATAAAAAAATTTCAAAATTGTTTTTGAATTAATTATATGGCAACCATGGAACAATCATTTTTAAACTTTTTTTAATTACTTTTAAAGTTTAGACCACAATTTATCACCAACATTTTTACTTCTTTATTATATCTCTCTCATATTCAAAATTATAGGACCATAAGAGTAGGTGTTGCTATAAAGCAACGGCAGTGTAAAATGGATTAAGATGCCGTCACAAATTTTGTTTAAAACAATTATAAGCGGTGATGTAAAACTAAGATTTTATAATGTTTTTTTGGACAGGCTATCTCGAAAACCAATGTTATATTAATTTATGTGTTTATTAACAATTTACAGAATTATTTCGATAAAATAGACTGCAATTTCTGGTATAAAAATTGCAATTTAAAGACTGCACTTTAATTAATATTGCAGTTATATTTAAATGTTAGTGTTAGTTAACTAGTTAAAAATGATTGCAATACAAGGTAACTTTATAAGTTAGGTGTTACCGACACAATTCTTCTAGTGTGCGATTTTTTTAATATGTGGATAAAAGCTCAAACACTCGTAAGCAATGATAATTGTATGTAATCTACAGTTTTTTGAATAAAAATGTTATAAAATCACCCCTTTAAAGTGTTTTACTATAAAAACAAAGTAAAACTTTTGTTTTTTGGGAAATTAAAGATTTCTTTAAATAAACATAAGTAAGTAAATATAGCGCATTTTATATGGATTTTTAAACATTTAAATAGACGTTTTCAAGCATTTAATTTTGGGGTTTCAAGCATTTTATGCCTAATTTTACACACTTTGTGTATATGAATATTACACACATTGTGTGTATAATTTTAAATTTACACACATTGAGTAATTTTACCTAAAAAGTTACCTACTATAATAGGGTAAATTAAAATAAAAATTTTTATTAGAGTGTAGATATTTAAAAAAAAAAAAAAAAACTTTGATCATTAATTATAATATAGTTTAATTTAGGTAATGTTAGGTTTACTAGAAGAAAAACTTTTCCTTATTTTTTACTTTGTTGTTCCTGCAACAAATTCTATGCAACAATAAAGGAAATCACAGAGTAGTCTTGAGTAGTCATCCAGTAGAACTAGAGAGCAACAAAAACCAACAAGAAACCAAAAACTTTATTTTAAGTGACATCTAAGAACAAAAATAACAGCAAATAATGTTAAACTAACTTTAACATACAGCTGTATGAACACATTTATATGAGAGTGGGTCGAAACATAGAAATGTTGTTGATTACGAGAAGTAGTTTGGAAAAGTTGGGAATGGCTAAGACAAATTTTAGAAATCAAAATTTTATATACAATATTTTTATAAGACAAAAAATAAAATTGTTATAACCTCAAAAATTTGTAAAAACATTAAGAAAATGTTGGCTAATGTGGCCCTATATCTGGTTTTTGGTCTATGTATATACAAAAAACTAACAAGGGAGGTATCCCGATCCGAACTCACAGATCTTAATGTTGTAAAGGATCTAAAAAAAAGGGACACAATCTCACGTTTAAGGGTTAACAAGTGGGGTTAAAAATTCATTTGCTTTTGTATGAAAACTTGCCTACAATTTAAGAAAACTTGATTTATTTGTAAAAGTACTCCAGACAACAAAACTTTTGATACCCATATTGTCTATGTAGTGGACGCAGACTTGCCATATTTTTGAATTATTTGAAATATATGGGAAAAAGGCCCAACAATTTAGAATATCCAAAGAATGCATTACAATGAATTATTTTTAGCTTAATACACCTCCTCGGTGTTCCCATATCACACACCGAAGTAAAATAATGAATCAGGGCTATGAAACAAAAAGCTTCAATAAATTCGCCAACTCTACATCAGGTGGCGAGCAACAACTGTTCTAAGACTTATCTACTCGCGCAATTACAGTGTTGCCATGTGTGAAGCCCTTCATCTTTCACCACCTTTCATTTCTCCACTATCCCCTTTTCAAAGAAAGCAACACCTTAATTAATAGGAAGAATTTCCTGAGTGTTGCTTCTCTTTAAAAAAAAAAAAACAATTTTTTTTGAATAAGGAAAACTCGACAACCTTTGGACATAAAACCTTTCATTTAATACCAAACTTGTGTGTAGTTACTTCAAACAGAACGAAATGAACCGGAAAAAATTAAAAGTGGGGTCGTTTTTGACACTACCTAGTAACCCCTAAACATGAGATTGGGAAGCTACAAAAAAACACGGGTCCCTTAAATTTGTATTCTCTGCAGCATATCCGAAGTTCATTAAGATCTGCCGGTCCGGGTCGGGATACCTGCCTTGTAAGTGGAGTATTCCAAATCCCAATTACATCAGCTTATAGGCCAACTCTTTGGCCATGTGTATGTTGTGTATGTAAACTAAAATTTATTTAAATTTTGTTCATTAAAACATTTTATGGATCGTTTGAGGCTGATCTAGGGGTTATCATATGTAAAAGCAACATAATGCTGCTTTTATTTTATAATGCATATAACACGCGTAAAACATTTTAAAAACGCCAAAACTATAAAAAAAAATTATAAACGGTGCACGGCATAAACTGTGCACTTCAGCGATACCACATTAGCGAATATTAGAACATTAAGTTTTTAATTTTTGTTTTCTAATTTATTATTTTTTATGGAATCCATTAGTTTTATTAAAATTGTGAGTAAAATTCTTTCCGTTTGCAAAAATCCGATTTGGAAAATTCTTTATAATTTGCTTTGTTCATTCGATTTTTATATTAATATTCAATTTTTTTTTTTTTAAACGACCCACTCTTACGTATGTGTGGCTGTAGACTCAATGCACATGAAGGTATGCATTAAGTGTGTCTCATATACGTAGCATGTGTGTGCTAGCGTGTATGTGACTACGTTGTTCCTTAGTCACAATTCATACAAAACAATATAATACAAGTAACAAAGCCACAGAGTAATACAGCATGAAATGGAAAATATTGTTGTTGCACTGCACAACAATGCATTTTCCTTTTTCTTTTACTTTCCGCACTACTTCACTACTTAGGTGAACTATGGGCCATAAATCTAACATGTTAAATAAAACTAACTAAATTAAATACGCTTTTTCACAAATGTTTAATAAAGCTAAAAAGCGTTTATGGATTAAATATACATTTTAATTTATTATTATTAATTAAATAATAATTTAAATTAATATTTTTACATTTTAATTTATTATTTAAAAGTTTCCACACAACATTTTTTTAACTCATTTGTAACTCGGTGTTCTATTTTCAACCCAGTACTTTTAAACGGCTCTATTTTTTTTAACGCATAAAAATAATTAAGTGATTTAAAAATCTTAAAATTATTCAACACCTTGATGATTATCTGGAATAAAAAAATGTTAGAAGATTTTTATTCCGGAGTTGCCAAATAATTATTTAAAAAAAATCCATCTTTGATGTTTTTTATGGGATTTTTTTTTTTACAAATTTTTTGAAAATTTATAAAGCCTTAATCTTTTATATTTTTGATGAGAAAATAAAAAAATGTATTTCTTTGCTAAAAATTAGTTATTGATTTCATGTAATTTTTGAAAATCTGATCTATTGCACCATGAAATTCTCAAATACACAAAGTCTAAAATATTCCAAAATTTATTCTGCTTTTACTCAAACATATTGTTTTTTTTTTTTTTTTAAAGAGAAGCAACACTCAGGAAAGTCTTCCTATTTATATTAATGTGTTGCTTTCTTTGGAAATTGGATAGGGGAGAGATGAAAGGTGGGAAATGATGAAGGGCTTCAAACATGGCAACACTGTAATTGAGCGAGATGATAAGTCTTAGAACAGTTGTTGCTCGCCACTTGATTGAAGCTTTTTGGTTCATAGCCCTGATTCATTATTTTACTTCGGTGGGGTTAAGTGCTATGGGAACACCGAAGGTGGGAGCTGCGATACATATGAGGATAGAAAACTCATACATATTATTTTTCTAAATTGATGTTGCCGTCACCGCGAATCGAACCCGGGACCAGTCTGTGTAACAGTCCAACGCGCTAACCATAACACCACAGCGCCCACAAAAATATATAAATAATTAGTTTTTTTTATATATTTTTAAATAAAGATTTGTTTACAGAATTATACAAAATAAAAACTTTTTAAATATCTTCAACCGTCTAGGATTAACATTCCGTCAAAGTTTCAAGCTAAAGTTGCTAATATTTTCACAAGATGGATATATTAGAAAAAACTTTTTTTAATGAAATATCTGATATGTTTGGTTTAAAAATATGCAACGGATCTATAACATGATATGAATAAGTTAATGCATCTCTTGAAATCTCTTTTAAACATTTGTGAATTATATCAAAAGTTTCGAAATAATTTCCTTTCTTAGATATTTCAAAATTTGTTAATTTCGTCCCATAGTTTGCTTGGGTAGCTTACGAGATTTTCCTTTAAAAAACAACCGTTAAAATAAAACTTTTATGCACTGTAACTGTAACGTAACTTAATGCTCAAATTTGCTTTAACATTCCATGCAGGGCAAAAAACAAAAAATCTAAAAGAAAATGTGAAACAAAAACATTCTCTTATAAATAAAGCACGCGACCCTGTCAGTCTCACTTAAAAACTGGCTTAAGTTAAATTTTTCAATTATTTGTGTACATATTTTTCTTCGTTTATAGTTTCTTTGTTTTCTTTTTCTTATGACTTTTTCACTCACAAGGGAGGTATCCCGACGCGCACTAGATATAGGGGACAAAAGTAAGAAATACTGGCTAAGAGAAATATCTGCCCAGTCGTATTTTTAGAGGTTAAAAATGGGTTTAAAGTTTGTTAGAGTACTTTTTAATATATTGTTGTCTCTACTGGATAGATCTTCAAAACACCTCTCTTTTATAGCCAATTGTCATAAATTTTTTTGGAACTACGATAACATGAGTAAAACGCAAAAATCGAACATTGGTGACACCACTTTTTAACCCCTAAATATGAGATTGGACCAACTAAAGAAAACCTTGGTGTCACTTATTTTTTCTCCTCATTGCGATCTGAGGGTCCACGTCGGTATACCATCCTTGTCAGTTTAAATTTGTTTCTTTAGTATGTTTAACTCATTAATGGCACGTCATAGATCCAATGGACATTTTCCAACAAAACTTTTCAGATATATAGAACCATGCTTCATTAAGAAATTTTTTTGCTTTAAAAAGCCCTCTTGTGTAAATATTGGCAACCAAAGTTGAAACTTTGACAGCATATAAATCCTCAACGGTTTAAGATATTTTAAAAACTTAATTTTTTTATAATTTTGTGAACAAATCTTTATTCAAAAATATATGGTAAATTATTTTTTTCAAGTTAACCGATTTTTAAAAATGTTTCGAAAAATATCGTGTGCACTGACCATTTTTTTAAATTGCCATATGGCAACCCTGACTTTATAGTTTTTATAAGTTTAGTAGTATTTTATTAAAAAACCATTCATTATTTATGTTTTAAATAGAAAACGGAATACATTTTGGAATATTTTAGACTTTTTGTATTTCAAAAGTTCATCGTTCGATGGATCAGATTTTCAAAAATTTTGTTGTTGTGTGTTGAACTAATTTCTAGCAGAGAAATACATTTTCATATTTTTTCATCAACATAACAACCAACAATATAAAAGATAAGGCTTTTTTATATTTTTAATTAGTTTTTGAAAAAAGTTCTATCAAAACCGTCAAAAATTAATTATTTCAGATAATTCTTTGGCAACTCTGTATAAATTTTTTATTCACAATTTTGTATTCTCGATTGTTGGCAAGATGTTGCATAATTTTAGTGTTTTTAAATCATATAATTAACTTTTTCCGTTAAAAAAATATAGCCGTTTAAACGTACTGGGTCGAAAATGGAACACTGTCAACAATGAGTTAAAAGAAGAAAATATAAAGGTTCTTAATAAAATTATGAAATTCAGGTATCAAGTGAAGTTACTCATTTAAAGTTAGAATAATTGTAGACATAAGTATTTAATATTTACTTTAATCAGGCTATTTATAAAGAAGAAAATAAAGAAAATTTTACAAATTATAAATTATGTGTATGTGGGCTAAAAATTGATTCGGAAAAAAACAATCTTTACTTAAATTTTTTCATCCAAGAAGAAATCAAAAACAGTAAAACTTTGCCATGTGGACCAAAACATCCCAATTTTGATGATTTTGTTAAGTTATTAAAAATTTTGTAACTTTGAAGTTTTTACCAAAACGTCTGGACTTTCAAATTATTTCGTAATAACCATACGCGGATCCAAGCTGAAGGAAAATGGGACATTTCATCCCCCAAAATAAAACTTTTCAATACAAAAATGTTAAAAAGATTTAAAAAAGTTAATTATAAAATACTCAAAATTCCCTCCTCAAAACCTTTTAATGGATTCGCACCTGTTAGTAACCGAGGTTTTATCTTAACCAAGTTCGTCTTAAACAAAAAACTTTTTTTTAGGAATTATTTTCATAAGACTATTTTAAGACTGAAAGTCGCATCTTTTTATACAAAACAACAATAAAATTCAAATTATATTTGTCATATTGTGGTGATGTCTGTACATGGTATTTATACATTTTTTGTATTTTTTAAACTAAATTTCAAATCAATATCGGAAATAAATATCGGAATATCTCGAAATTTTAAAATATATATAGAAAACTCTTAAACTTTTTTTTATAATCGCACATATTCTTTATTTTATTATAAAAATAAAAAAAATGATCGATTTTGGGACTTTAAAATAAAATATAATGAAATGAAATGTAGCGATTCTTCGTACAAAATTAATATATTTCAATTTTATGATTCAAGGTTATTATGAAAAAATTATGATGGTTGGTATGGTTGCGTATACTTATTATATTAAATATTAACACTCATACGCCACAGTATACATATAGTTTTTGAAGTTAAGTAGCAGTTTAGGTATTTTTGTTGCATTTATTTATCGATGTCCTTTAATCCATTAAAATGTTTGTAAGAATTTCGAAAACTACAATTTTTATTTTATTGGCTTCCGTTTCTCTTTTCACCTTAAACTAAATTTATAGATTATTTTCTAGATTTTTTTCATGACCAAGTAATGTTTTTTCGTAGTTTTTTGTAATTCCTTTCATGTGTGTGTCAGTATTACATGTTTACTGCAATATTGTTATTTCAGATATTTTTTTTTTCGTTGTAAATAGTTTGTTAATATGGTTATTTTGGCGTTATTAAGACGCGCCAAACTACTACTAAAATAGGCGCCAGTATGAACATAAAATGAATACCCCCCTTAAACGAGTTCTATATTAAACGAAAACAATCTTTTGAAAATAATTTTTTATGTATATTGGCGAAAAATCAAGCATGAAACAACCAAACACCATAAACGAATGAAAGAATGAATGAATGAATGAGCGAATGAATGAATAACAAACTACCCAGCATAAATGAATAAAAGAAAATATATAAAAAAAGAACTAAAATTCAAAAACAGGTTTTAAGCATCATATTCCACAATAAAAACAAGCAACTAAACTAAAATGTGACAGGGATTAAAATGAAATTAATTCAATAAAAAATTTGGATTACATTAGTTTTTAAACATATTTCGATAATACTAATACAAATTTAGATTTTTTAAGTCAGTAATGACGCATCATAGATCCGCTGGACAGTTTTCAACCAAATCATGCTTCAATAAAAATTTTTGTAACTTTTTTGCCTTAAAGCGCCCTCTGGAGGAAAAGGAAATATTAGCCAACCAAAATTGAAAACTTTGACAGAATATAAATCCTAGACGCTTGAAGATATTTTAAAAATTTTAATTTTGTATGATTCCTGCAACAAATTATATTTTTAGGTTTACCGATTTTAAGTTTTTTTTTTTTGAACAAATATCTTCGTTTTTGACCATTATTTAAAATTATCATATGGCAACCCTGAAATTAAATTTTTTATAGGTGTAGTAGTATTTTCATAGAAACTAGCCATTGTTATGTTATGAGTGAAAACGGAATAACTTTTGAAATATTTTAGACTTTGTGTATTTGAAATTTCATGGTCCGATCAATCAGATGAACTTATTTTCGCAGATTAGGATTTTTTATATTTTTAAATAATTTTTGAAAAATTAATTATTTGGCAACTCTGTATAACAATTTTCAAATTATTAATTCACGATTGTGAATTATTAATTATTTTAAGATTTGTAAATCACTTTAAATAAATATCTTTATGCAGCCAAAAAATAAAGGCTTTATTTTTTGGCTGTTTAAAAGTACTGTGTTAAATGAGGAACACAATCAATAATTAGCTAGTAAAACAATTTCTTTAGATTTCAAAGAATTCACTCCTGTTTCGAAAAAGAAATCCCCTTTAAAGGCGAATTTTTAATTCAAAAATACATTTTTAAATTTGTTCGACATTTTGAATCGATCTAAGTTATATTTTTCTTTGGATAGTTAATTTTCCAGAAATTATTGAAAATTTTGAAATTTTAAATAAATAATTATATCAAGACTCTGCTTTCAATACAATGGTATATTAGCAAAAGTCAATGAATTCCTTTTTAAATTAAACGAGACTGAGATGAATAAAACGAAGTCATATAAAAGGCAACAACAGAAAAATAATCATAAAATTATGATTGTTAAGCTTAAAAATAAAGAAAAATACAAATGATAAGCTATAAAAAAATGCCCAGATATATCTAATAATAGCAATAAAATCTGTTTTGTTTATATTTATGAATTTAAAATGGAAAAAATCAAACAAACAAAATATTATTAAATGTACTTTACAGTCCCTAAAATATTATTCGCAACGAAATCCCAAAAGAAACATCGTAATCAACAGAGCACCGACTTTCATGCAAATACATATTTGTAGTTAGTAGACCAAAATCGATTTAGACCAAATCCTTTTCGAAATCAAAGATTTTGCAATAAAACTGCATCGATTTGTTGTTGAACAATTTCACACAGAGAAATAAAGTGCCAACCGAATTGAAAAGTGCCTATTAATGGTAACAACTTACAAATTCAGTTAATACAACGATATATACATTAGATTTCTGAATATTTTGGGTGTTGCAACTAAAATTAAGTTTAATTAACCAAACTTTGTTATGAAAACTGATGTAAAGTTGGGCCAACAGTCTGAAATTCGTAATAATCGAATTAGAGTCGTGGTAACCGAATTTCAGTTGGCAAACAGCTACATTTTTCTCTGTGTGTTGTTATGAGTGCATATTTAGCTATAAATGCATATTTTGACATTTTTGTTGTATATTTAGCTTTTTTTCAATTTAATTGCATATTTTGCAAAATTTAAAATTAAGATTTAATTAAAAAAGTAAAGGACAGCATTTGTACCCATTAACATACCAGCTAGTTATCATTTGTTAGAAATTTTTATTTGATATCTCATTTTATAAAACGGGAGATATATTATGATCCGAAAAATGGCGGATCATATTATATCGGATATGATATAAATATATTATATTATATATTATATAAAATTTTATCCGTATTTTGACCCGATATAATCATAACTAATTTGATATAGAAAGGCATAATTTTAGTTTTATATAGAACTTAATTTTTATACCACCGGAGAAAAAAAAAACAATATGATGTCATGTATAATCGTATATCGGGAGATAATTATGATTCGAAAAATGGTGTCGAATACTTCGCTTAATGTCGCTTGTTTGATAATTTTTAAGCGAACTATTCATATTTGATACTTCGACTGCCATTAATTAATAACGATAAAAACGCAAAAAAAAAATCTTTTATAATATAAATATAAAAAAATATTTTAATAAAAATAAAGAGTTATTTGTGGTAAATTTCATTTATATTTCAAATATTACTTTAAACACTAGTTACAGGTTGGAAAAAACTATTAAAAAGATATAAAATTGTGCCATGAGTAAAAAGAACACAATGAACGATTGAACTAGAAGAGCGAACAATGCTGAACTAGGTCATATCGTTCAATTGAGTAAGCAGTTCAATTGAAATAGTTCATTCACGAACTACACTACATTTTATAAAACGGGAGATATATTATGATCCGAAAATTGGTGGATCAAATTATATCGGATATGATATAAATATATTATATATTATATAAAATTTTATCCGTATTTTGACCCGATATAATCATAAGTAATTTCATATAGAAAGGCATAATTTTAGTTTTATATTGAACTTAATAGTATATAAAATTACATAAAATTTTATGCGGATTTTGATCCCCTATAATCACATCAAATTTGATGTAGAAAACAATAGTTTTATAGTTTTAAAAACAATGTTTCATACTTATTTTTGTGCTTCATATAAATAGAATTTAATTATAAATTCTATAAAAATAATTAAACAAAAAAAAAAATTTTTAATTAAAAAATTAAATATTTACTGTCATAAACGAACTCTTCCCTGAGGTAAAATGACTCGACTGTTTATGTTTAAAATATTTTTTTTTTTAAAAAAGGCATATTTAAAAAAAGTAATTTAAAAATAAACGAAAAGCGATAATAAAGATTTGGTAACCTCATTTCGCTTTAATTCTATAATACGTTGCGACATTTGTCTCCGTATAAATTCTCCATTAAGTTAAAAAAAAAATAAAATTTAAGTCATTCTTACTCAAATATATATAAAAAAACTTAGAATTTTTTTACATGGGGCTATACTAAATTATATATACATGAACTTAGAAGTTTTTTTCTACGTGGATCTATACTTAATTATACGAGTATATAAATGAACTTGGATATTTGTTTCTCCATGGAGCTATACTTAATAATATATAAATCAACTTAGAAATTATTTTGCACATAGTGCTATATAAAATTGTATATGTTTTTCTATTAAACCATTTTTAATTATATATAATACCGTGTAAAAAACTGCCAACCATATCTAACTACATATGGTACATGTAAATATGTATGATAACATAGTTATTCATATTTCTTTACATATGACGGCATATTTGAAATTGTTGAAAAAAAAAACTGAAAGTTATACATAATTATATCCACACAAATATAGTTCCACACTTTGCTAAGTATGATCATAATTGTCTATGTAACATTATATAATTTTCTATATAAGTTTTCTACTCGGGAGTGCATATTTAAAGCGCACGTTTTGGACTTTTTACTGCATATTTTAAGCTCATATTTTTGATTTTATAGTGCATAAAAGTTGCTGCCCTGGTAATAAATTTGCTATACAAATTTGTGTTTTGTTTTTATCTAAATTGCTAAAACAGTAAAATCAAATAAAAATTAACAATCTTTGCATTAAAAATGCTTATTTAACAACATTTACGATTGTTTTCTTTAAGATGGCTGACTGTAACTGTTTTGCCAAAATTTATGCCTTCAAAAGGTTTTATATTCTATTCTTTATTTATTTTATTTTATTTTGTTATTTTTATTGTTAATAGAATATTTAATTTGATGTTTTCTGTTTGATTTGAAGCTGTAGATTATTAAGTTATTGAACAATCTTAAACATTGTGTATTTAATGGTGTAAAGAGGTTTTATTTGTTAATAAAAATAGGCAAAAAGTTTTAAGTTTCTTTCGATTTTAAAGATATCGGATAATATTTTTTTCATGATTATTAAATCAGAGAAAGATGTTTTTCATAGAGATATTAATTTTATTCGTTCCACTGTATTTACTTTATACATTTTTGTTTAAGAATCAGGCTATTTGTTGTGAAAGGGTATTTTTAATATGATTTTTTGTTGCCTCCGAAAAGTCAGAATTTTTTCTTTGTTATTTTAATAGACTAGTCATTCCACAAATTTCCGATACGGTCTTAGGATATGTAACTACTGATATCATAAGATTTTTACAAATCTTACCTAATATGAATAATTGGATCTCCTCTTTGGAGAAAATGTACAAAAATGCAAAATTGGAATTTTTTCGCTCATATTTCAGAAACTATATCTTTGATTTTTCTAATAGACCATATTGTTCTGATGGACCATAGAGTTCCGAGTTCAGATTCGATTTTAGACTTTCAAAAGAACATTTAAAAAGTATACTCAACTATTGGTTCTGAGTTTTGCGAAATTGAAAATTAGTGTTTATTGAAGAAAATTAAAAATGTAACTTTTTTACTGGAAATTATATGAGAATGTTTTACTCAAATTCAAATATCTTTGGACCCCATAAAGAATCCACTCTGAATTTTTGATATGTTAAACAAGACAATAAATTGTTTAAGAAATATAAAAAATTTAGTTTTTAAAATATTCGCGAAAACGGCGTTTCTGAAATTTTTGCAAACTTTCCTTTAAAGAGACTATAATTTTCTAACAAGTATCTAAACCTAGAAGTTCCAATCTATTCATATGAGATACAATTTCTAAAAATCGTATAAAAACTTAAAAGTGAGAGTAGTTGAAATATTAGTCCTCATATTCATAAAATATTAAACAGCATTTCAAATACATTTTTAAATTTTAGCTTTAGTTTTAAGGCTTAAAATGTGTTGTAACTTAAATGTATTTGAAATCAGCATTAAGAATGAATACGGGCGTAGGTATTTGTCTTAGTTTTGCTTAAAAGGTCGAACTTTGAGATGCGATAGAACTCGAACCAACCCGAATTTTGAAAAACTTAATACAGCACATATATCATAGGAACGTTGAATACCTATTTGCTCAATTTCAATAAAATCGAAACACATTCATTCCAAAAGCGACTTAAATTTAATCGATATTTTTGGAATGACCCAGGCGTTTCTTAGCAATGCTAAAGTTTTATTAAATATTTGCAAAAACAAAAATTTCAGCCTATTTATGTGTTTGATGTGCACTATGGCGTATGAGTATTATTTACGAATATAATATTAATCATACGTCGTGTATACTAAAGTATCATAAATGGTGTTAACAACTAACACTACTATGCAAAGTTATTGCCCACATTTTTAACTTAACATATTACTCAGACGAATCTGAAATAAATTAAATCCATTAATTAAATCTCCCTTCGAGATGTACTATTTTCGTTTTGGAACCCATGAAAAAGTGAAAGAATTTTATGGGTCAACAAATTAAGAAAAAATCTCTTAAAATACTATTGTATTTTTGATTTGAATTTGGTTTTGAATTTTATTTGGCAAAATTTAGTTCAAAATTTAAATGACGATTTGATCCCTTCTTTTTTTTATTAAAGAAATCAAACAGAATTCTTATTTTAATCAATGAATATTTTTATATTATTTATAAATGTATTTAATAATTTTATCTTTTTCTTTATTTTCAGGTAAGTGTTTGAACAATTAACTATCAACACATTAACTATTTTAATTGGTAAGCTAATATTTTAACTGATTTCCATCGTTATAAAAGTTTTATTCTGAACGATCAAAGGACCACTCAATATAATACAGATACAATTTTACACACACAGAGAAAAATTTAGCCATTTGCCAACAGAAATTGGATTACTACTATTGAAATTGGTTGGCCACCAAAATACACTTTTCAATTCAGTTGGAACTATATTTTTCTGTGTGCAGAAATCGTTTAAATTTCGACTTACTAAACTTATTTTATGCCAAGAACTACCAAATAATTTGAGTTCATTAAAATCTACACGTTCGAATTCGGAATTACCTCTCTTGTGAGAAAGAAATGTAAAATTAAATGGGTTTTGGAAGAGTACAGCTAATTTAATAAGATCTATGGACAATGCGATTTCACATAACCTGATTTCACACTCTCCCAAGATCAATATATGTTTAAATAGTGGAACATCTGATGTGAATGTTTTAATTTTGCCAACTGACACCAAACCGATCTGTGATCGAATAATAGTTATGTACAAATAAATACCTTCCTACCCCCTCTTTGCCACACGTTTTGCTCATCCAGCATAGTTCTGTGCTTTTTTTTAAATGAAAAATCGATTTAACCAACCTAATTAATTGACGATTTAATTGCCATTATTTGATGTCTATTAGAATGTCTCTTGAAAACGATGGTTCGGTTTTCGTTCATTACGCCAACCATTTGTTGCAAATGGTTCCAAATAGAAGAATTCGATTTGTTTTTGGAAAACCTTAACGTTAAATAGTCCATTTTTGAAAAAGAGTATTTCTATTAAGAATTTCCAAAGTTCGAAATTTTTTTTTTTCTAAAATTTAATGTTTTATTTCAATTGGTTTATTTAACATACTCAAAATTGTTCAGGTACTGAATTCTGACCTCATCAGGTAAAATTAACCCACATAATAGTGCCAACCGAATTGAAAACTGTGTTTTTAATGGGAACAACTTATAAATTCAGTTAGCACAACGTTATGTACTTTAGATTTCTGAATATTTTGGGTGCTGGAACTAAAATTTGGCTAAATCAACAGAACTTTGTTGTGAAACTAATTTATTTATTTATTTTATTTATTTATTTAGCATACCATTGCCACAAGAACTAGTCTTATTAACAGCAAATGGAATAATAATGTTACAATAATGTTTCTGACTGATAAAAAATTAAAGTTGGAATGTTCAGTTCTACCAAACGACTGAAATTCGCAATTACCGAATTTAAGTCATAGCAACCAAATTTCAGTTGGCAAATAACTATTTTTTTCTCTGTGTGTAATAACTATAATACGAGTAGTTTTAATAAATTAATTTAATAAAAAAATTAAAAATAAGAATTTGTAATCGTGTGTGGAGCGACTCCCTTCCAGGACATTTATGAAAATTGATTTTTATTGAATTTTAATGTTCTTATCAAAGTTTGTACAATTTTCAGAAAAATGTTACTTAAATTTGATAACACTATAATAATCTTTACTTTAATATAAAAAATCTTTAACACTTAATGGCCTGGGTACAAAAAAGGCCCATGCAACTTGATTTTAATTATGACTACAATGTTGTAAAGCTTTTCAAATTGAAAAATATAAAAAAATTAAAAAAAAAAATCACTTGATAAAACTATTGCTTTATGTAGTTTGACGCATTATGTAGTTTCCACTTTAGGCCAAAAAAAGACCTTCTAGGCAATTTACGAAATAACTTCTTTCAGATTTTGATTAAATTTAGATATGTGATCAGGGGTACTAAGCGAATGAACAAACTCAATTCTTTATTGTCCGATACTTACTTTTTAATGGTTAAATTACAAAGAGTTAAAATCCAAAAATTCATTTATCAAAAATATGTAATCTATATAATACTAGTTTCATTGAATTATGAAATTATTAAAAAAAAAAAAAAAAAAATTAGGATCTCTAGCAGTTACGAGGTCTCAACTTATGTTTCTCGCTATATCTTTTAATTTACTAAAGCATTTCCTTTCCCCCTTATGTTACTTAATTTCTTAAGTCATTAGTATAAAAAACGATTCTTTGCTATAAATTTTATTAAGTCCTTAAAGTCAACCACAAAATACGTGTATATAGCCATAGTATTGCGACAGAAAACGCAATAGCAGTAAAATATTTTGAGGTCTATTAATACACCTCTCATACACTTGAGTATACCCTGTACTATACTCTGTAGGTACTTGATTCCATACATATAGACTTACTTTATTCATTCATTCATTCATTCACTCATATATGAACGATAGACAGACATATTTTTACATTATACCAAGGGCTATATAGGAAAAGTATCGTATTGTAACGATAACACTTAAAATGTTTCAGATTCCTATAAATATGATTTCTGTTTCCTTTTTCTTTTATCCAATTCTGTGTTTTTTCTCTGCAGAACTTCAATGGTATGCCAAAGGTATGTATGGGTGTGTGTGTGTGTGTGTGTGAGTGAAAGTATGCTACATATAGTACATGAATTGCAACTTTTATGAGTAATGAAGTTAAACACAGAGAAAAAATACACATATAGTTAACAGTTAAAAAGAAATAAGAAAACGACCAAGGTGAATCCATAGCGCTGTGTGGATCAACATATCGTATACAAGAAAAGGTTTATATAACTGATGGTTTTGGTATAAAATAAGTATGTCATAATCATCACCATCAGTATGTCATAATCAGCACCATCATTATGATGATGATGATGATATTGCTGCGGATGGATGATAATGCTTATA
The DNA here is from genome assembly GCA_021234595.1 of Delia radicum. Taxonomy (NCBI): domain Eukaryota; kingdom Metazoa; phylum Arthropoda; class Insecta; order Diptera; family Anthomyiidae; genus Delia; species Delia radicum. Next base: position 238,394,162 of record CM037853.1, read on the forward strand.
CACCTTTCCTTTAACACGGAGTATATACATATGTTTTATTAGGTGTAGTTGAAAATCTTACTTGAGACACTTTTAACGAAAAATTCTTCACTTGTAAAAATGTGGAAAAATTTGGCTCTCCCTTTCCGTTTATTCCAAGTATTGAATAAAGGCCATAACGATGATGTTATATAGCTGAAAATAATACCACAACTACAGCTTATTATTTTTCTTCTTGTACAATTTGTATGTATGTCATTTTTGTACGTATGCAGCAAAGTAACAAACTGTGTCAGCATACGTTACGTGACTGCTTACAGCTCATCCAGTTTAGTTTGGTCTTTATACAAAGAATATATATATATATATATATATATATATATATATAGTTATGAAGAAAAATGTTATTGTCGCGATCTTCAAATAAAGAAATTTAATTTATTTTTTTGACAGAGAAATTATAAAATAGAGAATAAGGTATAAGAAAATCAAGTTATGCGGCAAAAGCTATGCTTCTTACATATAATCCCTTATATATAGTTGTACAACAAAAATTTAAATTGCATACAAATCTTGTAGTATTAACCCCGTTAATATATAAGATGGCTAAACATGATTTTCATATTTAAACAATTTTAAAAAACTCTTGTAATTTAAAAAAATTCCTTTAAAATTTTAAAAAAGTTCAATTGTTAAAAAAATTCAAATTAAATTTTAAGCAATGCGCTTATAGCAATGCTCTGAGATTGATGAGACAAAACTAACGGATCCATATTTTTACTGTCCTAATCTCAAGGTACAAAGGGTGGTGGAACAAGTTCTTTTTAAAGTTTTTTTTTTTATATATATCTTTCAAAGCAACAGAATTTGATATCAAATGAAATGTGTTTTCAAGAACTATTTGAATGTATTCTTTACATGTACTGTTTTTAACCCGAAAATTCCCGTAACAAATTTAGCCTACTTTTCACTTCCCTATTCGCAAGAATTTTTGTCAGAATTACCGGGAATTAAAAAATCTACTAAAACAACCATGTTTGATAAATTAAAAATTTGTACCAAAGCAAAAAAAACAAAAGCCCGGTAGGCTAGTTGGTAGCGTGCTGGCTTATCAGTGCGGGGGTCGTGGGTTCAATTCCCACCAGAGGCACTGGTCTGTTTTCGCTACAACGCGCCGAAGGCCATAGTAGCTAGTGCTCGGTTAGGGTAATAATATATAATTTGTAATTATATGATTATTAATTAGTAAAAAAAAATATATATATAAAATTTTAAGAATGTTTACAATGTTTAACTTTTATGTCAAAATCTCAAATTTATTAATCAATCTAAACTTTTCTAGAATTAAAATTTGAAACTCTTATAAACAGATCGAGGAAAAACCTTCCAGAAAATTTATATTTCTCTTAATATGATAAATTTTGCAAATATTCCCTAATTAGGTATTACAAAATATATTGAAATATGTGAATATTTCTCGTAATGTCCAAAGAACTAGTTGCTAAGGAAGAAGTTTAGTATTCTACTATATAAAAACGATTTTTTTAAACAATTTTGAATAAAATAATAATATTAAGCGTTGGTTTTAGTAAAATAAATGAAAGTAAAGAATTTTTTGAATGTAAAATGCATTTTAAAAAACTGTTTTTATTTTTAATTTAAAAAAAAATATATGTTTGTTATAAATTGTTCCCATATGCCGTTGCTAAACCCCATCATGAAACTCTTACGAAATCATGGAACTCTTACGAAATATAAGTTTTACAAAAGTAGTTGCATATAATTGCCCATATCAATTTAACGGCTAAAGTTGCGAGTCATTGATAACCCATTTTAAAGCTCCTTAAATCGTTGTTTTACTGGTACAGACAAGTTTTACTCCAAAAATTATTTTTTTCAAAATCGGTGGTTCAAATCGGTTTTTTCAAAATTAAAAAAAAAAAATTATATATTAATTATAAACTATTCTTCTATACCGATGCAAAATCCCTATATGGTACTCCTGTGGGCTCCTGAGATATCGATTTTTTAATTATATTTGTAACATTTATATTCATAACTTTGGATTCTGTTAGAGTTCCGTATATAGATTTGGCAACGGCATAGGCGAATAATTTAAAATTAGCATATTTTTTTTAAAGCGTTTTGAACCTCGAATTTTGAAAAAAATCTTTTTGTCTCTAAAAAATATTGTTTTTCTAATTTTATTTAAACCACATTTTCCAACAGTAGCTTTAAAATAAGGTATAAACGAATTACGTAGCTTTGTCCCTGTTCACACACGGTAATTTTACTTGCGCAAGTCTTGAGTTTATAGAAGAGGGAGGAAAAGAGAATGGAAGGAGGTACAGACTTGCCCGTACTCCAATTTCGTTTTGTTTTGTCATCCGCAATTTTCAACACGAAGTTGGCTGCTGGTTGATATACGAAAATTGCTGAAACAAACTTTTATTGTCTGAACACAAAAGCAAGTTCAAAGGAGAATTGAAGAAAACTTGCGCAAGTAAAATTGCCGTGTGTGAACCGGGACTTTCATCGTTAAAACGACTACTTTTGAGAAATTTTCGAATATTTTTCATATTTTTAAACTCGATATTTCAAGATCCGCCGGGACTAGCAATTCTAAACCTGGGCGATGTTATATTTATATAACTTGCAACTTCTATACCAAGTTGAGTGGTTGATTTTCTATGTTTTCAGTTGCTATATATTATTCAAAAAACTGGAGTATTTTATATTTTTAAATCTTCTACAGAAAATTTTTAAAACATTCTGATATTCAATAAAAATAAAAACTTTTTGTATAGAAAAGTTTTATAAGTGAAAATTATTTTTCCAAAATATTCATTGTAACAAAGTTTTATTTGTTTTGGACGCAACTTTCATATTTTTATGCAAATATTATTATGAGTGCATTTAAAGGTTTAATCTCCTTATATTCCTACAATATTTTGGTAACAAACCATTATAATTCTTTATGAAATTTACTAACATTTCCATAGAGATTTAAAAGGTGCTGAAGATGGTAGTCAAGGAAGAATATAAAAAAGGCAAACAAAAAATCTGTATAAGGAAATGCTTTAAATAGTGTCACTAACTGGATTGGCGTATGATTAACACTAAATGCTTGTTCGTTACGCCATTAACAAAAAGGAAAATAAAAAAAAAAAATGTATATGGATATAACAATACAATATAAAATACTTTGTACAAATATACATACTTTAGCTTAAAATTGCATACATTTTCATTTCTTAAGGAAAAAGAAGAAAACTGAATAAAAAATTTTCTTTTGATAGTAAAAATGAAAGAAAAACATGATTTTTATATGGTCTTTAGGTTTTTTTTTTATTTATTATTTCTTGTATTTTATAAATGTGTGTGTGCGATGTAAATGTATGTAGATCTGTTTGTAGCAGTGAAAATATGCTACTACATGTTTTGCCATCATCAGTTTTCATTTCGTTTACTTAACGTTTTAAGCATTTGGCAGTTGGCTTAATACGTTTGGGAAATTACAATAGGTTTCAATCAAATCCATTGCAATCCCTCGTTTTTCTTACTTAATATTTTGCGCTTTTTTTTCTGCATCTTTTCCTTAGTCTTAATGTACCTAGCAAAACCTTCGGTAATAGGTCGGTATTACGGAATATGTTACCTGGTTATAAGTTAAACTCCTTACACTTGCATTACTTTGCAACGCTGGCCATTACTGCTGCCCATTATGAATACCAAATTCACATGTTTAAATATTTTTATGGTATAATTAGTTTATTTCTATAAAAAATAAATATACCCATCAAAAACTGGGTTTATTACCCAGTAATATACGTAATATACTGGTAATAAATTGAACTCCTTACCACTGCATTACTTCGCTACTGTTGGTATTACTGGCTGCCCATTAGTAACACCTAATTAACAAGGTTAAATGTGTTTATGGTATAATTAGTTCGTTTCTACATAAAATTTAATATAATAAATTTGACAATTTTAAATAATCGTTTCTAAAAATTAAAGATTTCAATAAAAAGTTTTTGATAACTCTGTACCTGTAATTGAGGAATAATATGTTACTGAGATAAGTTCTTACCTCGATGGACATGCCCTTGTTAAAATAATAGGCGTTGTAATAGAAAAGTAACATGATACCTTCTTATTACAAAAGTTTATTTTTCACCCGAAACTTACCCAATATTAAAAAAAATTCAATTTTCAAAAAAAAAAAAAAACTTGTTAAATTTATACACAGAAAAACTAAATCGGGGTTTTGAGATAGGCGTGGTAGAGAAGATTAAGCATATTTTTCTAAAATCATAACTACATTGTAAATTTTTTATTTGAATTAGACTGCGCAGTTTCTGGTAACACAACCTTCATCAGTAATCCTTTTTTTTGACAATACTGTAATTATTTGTTATGGTTTTATTGTTTGATTGCACTATATGAAATGTTTATTTATTAAATGCAATCCTGACCGTGGCTTGAACCTGCTTTCTTTGCCACATGCACTTCGCACTACACTTTAGACAGAGGCTCTAACCAATTGATCTAAGTAAGGTCGATTTTTGCTGTGGCTTAAAACCAGTTTTAATTACACGGGGTCGATTTTACATTAATTCTAATTGCAGGAATATAGCTAAGACAAACACCACAACAATTCACAATTGTTAGAAATCATATGTAATCTAATTTCCACTATTCCCAATTTTGTGAGTTGGCGCAACTATGATGTATTTTTTGTACACACAGAGAAATAAAGTTCCAACCGAATTGAAAGTGTATTTTGGTTTTAACAACTAATACATTCGGTTAGTACAAATATATTCAAATTTGATTTCCGAATATTTTGGTTGTTGCAACTAAAGTTCAGTTGTATTAACCGAATTTTTTTGTTTGTAATAACCAATATTAAGTTGTACTAATCGATTTCAGTTGTAGTAACCCAAAATTGAGTCATAGCAACAGAATTTCAGTGGCAAATGGCTTAAATTTTTCTCTGAGTGTACATACGGTAGTTTGGCTATTCACGTAGTTAGGGAAGAGTTGCCAGGGAGCAAATTTTTGATATATTTTATTGGGTGATTTTTGAATTTTATCTATCGTCTTTTTAGACAGTGTGCAATTAATACTATAATTAATATGCACATATTTTTCAATTGTTTGAGATAGTTTTAATTAAAAATTTATTGAATCAATTAATATTTTAATTGATTTTTGCACCTATCACGGAAATGATAATATTAATTAAAACTTTTATTGAAAATTATAAAAGGAAAAATATACCAAAAAAATATGATACTCACCAAAAAACATGTGTGGGAACGATATGATGGTATGTGTGTTTTTAATGTTTGCGTCTGTTTGTAGTGTTGTGTTGCTTGTTTGTTAAACTTGAAATGCATTTGGTACTTTATAATGAATATTTTCTATTTAAGGCATACAATGTATGAAAAAAATAATTTGAGAATTACGTCTAAATAAAATATGTATTTGAAAGTCAATTAAAATATTAATTGATTCAATTAAATATTTTGCTTAGCACACTAATTTAAGTCAAATCTTTTAATTAGATATTTTAGGTAATCATTTTTTTCTGTGTACTGTTATGCAAGGTGTTACCTGAATGGACCTGCCCTTGTTTGTAATTGAAAAGGTAACAGTACCTGCCTTAATTTCCTTATACCAACCTCTTACCAGGTAATATAAAGTTTTGCTGGGTAGCTTTTATTTGTCTTCTTTTGCAATTTTAGTTATTGGTTGTTACAACTACATTATTTCTTTGAAATGCTTTTCCATACTGTCCAAGGTTGTTATAAGAAAATATTTGCTTTTCTTTTTCAATTCTTGTATGCATCCTGTTGCGTAGTTATCGTCATTCTTCTCATCATAATCATCAACAGCAGCAGCAGTTCCAACACCATTTTTCAGTTCGGTTTAGTATTTTGTCTGGGGAAATTCACAATTTTTCTGCACGATAAGATTTACTTGTCTAACAGGATATATACAATATTAATAGGGAGACTCATTGTATGTTTTCTATTTATTCTCATACTATTGAATACGATTCTTATAAACTCTATGTATGTATTAGTTCTTTTTTTTACAATTTCAAAAAAAATCGTATGTTTCTTTTGATATTTGTTATGGTATTGTATGTGAAATTGTGTTTTTGTTTTTTTTCTACTTTGTTCCTTTTCCATAGAATTGAGTGCTCATTTACAGTTTGCTGCCGTTTTGTATAAAGTTATGGCTTTTATAATGGTCAATGTATTGGATATTATGTTCAATATATGTACATTTTTATAACTTGTAATTTTTTACCAAGAATTTATTTTAAATTGTAAAATACGTTAAACTATATTTAAAGTAAGGTGGGGTGGTAAAGTGGGAAATTGGAAAATAAACTATTAAATACATTTTATAAAGTCTATTCCAAGCTGTCTTAGCATAAAAATACAGTTTATTTAACTTATCGGTCAATTTTCCGATACAGCCTGATATACGACATTACCCCTTGCTCCCCTACTTGTAACGAATACTGTTGGTAATCTTCTTATTAATCAAAACTAACATAGCATGATGATCATAATAATGGCTTTTAAAAATTAATTTTACAATGAAAAAATAAAACACAAAGAATTATCTTTATATATTAACGAATTGTTCATAAAATTTATAAAGTTCCATTCCAAGTTATTGTTGAAGTAACAACATTTCTGTAACATATTAAAATATAATTCTTAACGAATAGTTTCATACTTTGAATAAAAAAAAATACAAATAATCATTACAAAATAAGTCATCCCAAATCATGAAACTTTTTCATTAATTATTTTTAATTTCTATTAAAATGTTTTTCATTATTTTAATCAAAATTAATAAACTTAAGTTTTGTGAAACTTTCTCTCTGTATATCTTCATCTGCACTTACATCTTACAAATAATCATTACAAAATAAGTCATCAAATCATGAAACTTTTCATTAATTATTTTTAGTTTTCATAAAATGTTTTTTCATTATTTTAATCAAAATTCATAAACTTAAATTTTATGAAACCTTCTCTCTGTATATCTTCATCTCCACTTACATCATTATTATTAGCAGGCCAGCGACTTTCGTGACACAAAAAATATCGACAATATCTGCTTAAAATATTCAAAATAAGCGCTTATAATATGCACTAAAAATGATGTTGGTTCCTTTTTTAATTAACATAATTCTTTCTTTCATTTATTTTAAATCTAATCTTGATTTTAATTCTAAAAAATTTTAAAAGTATTCAGTTAAAAGAGAAATACGCAAAAAATTATAAAATGCCAAAATATGCACTTATAACAAGTGTTAAAATATGCAAAAATATATAAGTCATTTTGCTTGCAAATGCAAAATATGCAAAAAAAATCATAAAAAATGAGAATTACTTACATCAATATCCAAAAAAAAAAAAAATCATAACAAATTAAAAATATGCGCTTAAGGTGAAATATGCAAAAAATATGCATTTTATAACAAAAATATGCCAAAATATACAACAACAAATCATGGCCATTTTATTGCAAATTCTTTGATTCGGAAAAGTCGAAATCGAAGCCACAAAACATGCAAAGTCGCCGCCCCTGATTATTCGTTAGTTACTGCAAGTTTATGTTGCACATCGTTTCCATTTGTAAACTTAATAACCCCAGGAAAGTGGTTTGTAATAAAAGTATTACATATTGTTACCGTTCACATTGTGGTTATAACAAAATTCTGCTAATAATCCTCAAAAAGCATTACTTACAGCAGGCAAAAAACATTTCAATACACTAAACTAAACTCTTAAAAGAAACTTTAAAAAATAGTTTTTTCAATGCATTTTCTTTATTGTTGTGAACAATTCGCTGTTCTTGGTATTAATGTTGGCAAAACAAGTTTACGTCATATTGGTATAAAAATACATTAAAAATACCAACAAATTTTTAAAACTAGAGTATAATTTTTCTTCAATGAAAACTTTAAATGTGTTCTTTTATCTGTTGTACATAACCTTACATCGTGAATGTAAATTTAAGAAAAGTTTACCGAAATCGGTTTTAAATTCAATGCGTAATGGAATGGGTTATGGTAACCCAAACCACCTTTTTAATACCGATTTTCTACAAACTAAAGTCTGTTTTTTTTTTTTTTGTGGACTAACATTTAATGTGTTTCTGAAAACATTTAGGGATTATCTGCAAACATTTAAAAAGTTAGATTCCTGCTGACGAGAATGTAATTCCAATAAAACCCATAGTTATAATTATGGCAAGAAATTTCCTGAAAAGCTGTTTTTCATATTTTGACAAAAATGCATGTTTTTGCATATTTAGACAGTAATAGCAGATTGTGCATATTTTTTTATTTATTTGTAGTACTTTTTTAAATTTGTTAAGAAAATAATAATATCATTCCAAATCCATTTTTACAAATCAACACGAGAAAAAAAAAATTTAGATTCTTTTCCCATGGGAAAAATGTGACCTAATTAAAATTTTTTTGTATTAATGTAAAAAAATTAGTTTCTAGCGCATATTTTTCATGTTTTTATTGCATATTTTGCATTGGTGCCGCACTTAATAAGCTTATATATTCGTTTTT